>CM076655.1:3907037-3922356 GCA_038496675.1 Rachycentron canadum
TATATATATATATATATATATATATATATATATATAAAAAATCTGATGACACAAATTCAAATGTGTTTTAGTTACACAGCTCCAAATCTATCTCAAGGCACTTTACATATAGAGCAGGTCTCTTTTTAAAGTTAAATGTCTTTCTCACCCAGGACCCTGAGCTGAAGGGTATGATTTCATATATTTACAGTCAAATTCAACCATTATCTCCAATCTCTTTAAACTCTATAAAGGCTCTTTGGGAGGAAGAAATGAAAGAGTGGATTTCTGAGGAGCTTTGGAGGGATATTCTTAAACAGGTGCATACCTACCATGTGCCAGACATGGAATTATATATATATGTGTGTGTGTGTGTGTAGTTGCTCACTGCACTTGCTGAAAGTAAGAATTCTCTATTCTCTATTCTCTTTGTGACAATATTGGCCCCTGCAGTGAAAAATGTCATCAAACACCTGCAGTCATATGTTTTTGTTGTATACATCTTTGCATAATTACTGGGAGTGCAATCTATAATACTCTGATGGAGGTAAATGGGACACATGTTGAGCCAAATGCCATTACTGATCTATTTTGCATCCCTCTGTTGCCTTTGTCTAGGCTCCAAGCTGATCTGTTAGCTCTTGTGACATTATTGGCTAGATGCCGAATATTGATGAGATGGAAATCGCCAACACCACGCTCTCACATTCCTCTGCATTAAAGGTCCCAAGAGCCCAACAGCCTCCATAATTCTTTAATGGAAGAAGTTTGGAACAACCAGGACTCTTTGTAGAGCTGGCTGCTTGGCCAAACTGAGAAGGGAATTCATAAGAGAGGTGACCAAGAACCTGATGGTCACTCTGACTGACTTCCTGTGTCAAGATGGGAGATACTTCCAAAAGGACAACCATCAATGCAGCACTCCACTGTTGTGGGCTTTATAGCAGAAAGAGAGGCTGGATTGAAGCCTCTCTTCAGTGAAAGTTTGCAAAAAGAATTACCCACAAGACTTTGCCTGAGAAACAAGATTCTCTTGTCTGATGAAACCAAGATTGAACTGTTCTGTCATGGTTGGAGGAAACCAGACATGGTGCTTAAAATTGGCTGTCCTTTTGGAAGTTCCCTGCATCTCCAAATAAACACCTGTATTCACAGTTTCACAAAATGCCTGCAGACTGTAAATGTTTTCAGTGCAGTGTGCAGTGCAAAGTGATTAGTTCAAGAAAGTAAATCCATTGGAAATGTGACCATAACAGCTCTCATCCTCACAGATGGCTTTGTGTTTGTGGAGGAACTCTTGGCTCATCCTCAGTTCTGCTCATATTCATTGGAAGACATCGAGAGAGTTGTGGCCACAAATGACAAACAACGCTTCAAGCTCTGTCCCCACCCAGAAGATGGACGCCTGCAGATTAGAGCCAATCAGGGCCACACAGTGCAGGTATACAGAGATGTATATGATGTATAGATATATATTAGCTGAGGTGCCTGTTTTCCTTAAAAGAGACATGTGGACACCTACAAATGACTTTGAGGGGGTTATTTGGTTTCATCAGCAAACCAGAATGTAAAAATTGTTGGTTATATGTTGTATTCAGTGTTCATTTGTACTAAATATTTAATTTACACCAAAATTTATTTTAGATAGAACAAGTTTTCCTCTCTGTGGACTTACTAACATGAGAAATCTACAAGGTCTGGTTAATGGAAAAAGTTGCATAATTTCTGCAGTCACCCAGTTTTTTTGCAGTTTTTTTTTTTTTTGTGTGAATTATTGACAGGCATCTATTGTAAAGACTGACATGTCAGCTGAGTGTAGATAAACACTCACTGGCATTTGATTTCAATCCAGCCCTCAGTTTTTCTCCTAATATTTCCCTAACTGTAATTCATTTTCACAAAAAGATCATCACAACTTATAGGCAACTAATAAGCAACAGCATTGTAAGTTCAGCAAAAGCCTGTGTCCAGTATACGCTCATCCAAAATGCTGTGTTAATACTGCTTCCATTGTTGTGATCAGGTAAGGGATTTGGAGCTGAAACCGGTCCTGGCTGGTTCACCAGACTGCCCTGTTGAGGCTGTTCATGGCTCCTATCTGTCTAAATGGAGCTCCATTCAGCAACACGGCCTAAGCCGCATGAAGAGGACACACATACACCTGGCATCGGGTCTCCCAGGGGATGATGGTGTCATCAGTGGTAAGCTGTGTGCGTATATATGAAACAGAAGCATGTCTGCTGAACATCAAAGTAAATTATACAGAATTATTTTATTTTCCCACCAGGCATGAGGAGAGACTGCGATCTAGCTGTGTTTATTGATGTGCCCAAAGCTCTTGCTGGTAATCTTAGCTACTATCGACTGTTGCCAAATATCCCCAATTCAGTCTAGGTGTTTAGGCAAGAATCTCTCTTTCATGTTTTATGTGTATATTTGACTTTCCAGACGGAATTGAGTTCTTCTGGTCAGAGAACAGTGTGTTGCTGACTGCAGGCAACGCAGAAGGAAAACTTCCTCCAAAATACTTCAGCCGAGCCTTAAGACTGAGACCTACAAGTAAGAAAAATTACAACATGACTATTTCAATTTAGGCTTTGTTTTAAAACAAGGATTGTTTGATTGTCAGCATTTACTTGTTCACTGAGGTCAATCTTGTCCTGTGTTTCAGGGAGCATCCTGCCACTGCAGGGATGAGGGATACTCATTTGTCATTGGTCACAGGAAGGCTCATCTTACTGTGCTGACAACCCATGGTTGCTTGATGATCCCTAGATCCCTTAGTAACATTTATTGCTTGGCAGGAATATCCTTGTGATTACATTTTGGAAGGGAATAGGAGAGTACATTCAGAATTCATCCTAAATGGGACTTATTTGGAAAACTTATTTATATAATATTTTTGTCATTATTGAAAGGATTAGGCTAGCTTTAGGGAAACCTCCTTTATTTTTTTATTTGAAAATTCAACCAGTTTAAGCTGGCAATTTTTAGTTTTTATTTATAAGTATTGAGGCTTGGTTTTCTTTTTTGCGTAGTTGGTAATAAATAAGCTTGTTTGACTATCAAAAAAATTTTCCCAAGCATCTGTAAAATATGCAATAATGGGTACAAATGGACACAATAGCTGCTTGCTACAACCATCCAGGCCTTTAAATAAAGGAACATTTGAAGGCATATTGCATGTGTGGTTAGTCGCATGAGTAAGAATGGGAAAACAGAGGATGCAGACACTGTGGTTTTAGTTAACGGACTCCCCTAACAGTTTCTTATGAAGATATGGAGTCACACACACACACACACACACACAGTGTGTGAGAAGAGATAATTGGTTTGCTTCCTGTGTCAGAAACAACAGAAGTTACCACCATATATCACCACTGCAATGAATGAAGACAACAGAGAATGAAAAAAATCTATATTTATTTGAATAAATGTTCATGTATTCATGTTTTTATCGTAAACATTTCATATTAGTATGTATTTTAACATCACTTTTTTATTTTTAGCACTAGTAATAATGTGACTGCTTTAATGTGTCATTCATTTCTAACAAAACTTTAAGTGGCAGTAAGAATGCAGCTCTGGACAAAGTAATACTGATTACAAGTCTGGATAGACAGAGATGAAATGAAAAGTTGCTGCTGGCTTATCCAAGTGTTTTTACATTTAATGAGTTTGTTGTAGTCTTGCTGATGCTGAACCAGATGACCAGCAGTTTGGCCCAGCAGCAGTCCATCCTTGCAGAAAGTAGAACTCAACATAAGGACCACTGAAGTCTTGAACATGTGGAGTCTTCCAACTTCTAATGTATCATATGAATAACTGTGTGTATGGAACAAGGCTAGATAAGAACTTAAATGGACTGACAAGGTGGTTTTGCATATGTATGCACAAACAGAAAATCTGATTTTTTTTACTGTCCTGATGTTTTGAAGGTTTCTTGAAGACAACATAGAATCCTGTTCCACATGGTTTTCCATTGCTGAGACACAGAAGCTCTGATGTGGGCATCTCTCTTAGAGAGCTTCATGGCCACCGGTCAGCTTGTGGAAGAGTTCCTCATTGAGTGTGTCGCTCTTCTCACGACTGCGTGTTGACATGAAAATGTAGCCTCCAATAAATTCATGGACGATTTTGCAGTCAGCAGTCACACAGCTAAAAGCAATGTTGACATTGCCTTCAAATTCAATGGCCATCTGGAGGGGTCAGATACACACACAAAAGTGAAGTAAATTATTTTAAGAAAAATGCTTATTATTTTTGATACAAGATAATAGAAATGAAAAAAACCTTTATCAGTGACACAGAAACAATGTTGTTAAAACAATAGTCTTTGGTTACAGAGGGTGGAGATACTCCAATGTCCTAGTTGTCAATAATCCATATGACAAAACTGTAACTATATCTGTCACATGTCTTTCTGTACCCAGACTATAGCTTGTTTTCACCTGTCTGCTTATTTGTCAGGAGGATTATGAATCGATTTGCACTGAACTTGACAGAGGAGATGCAAGGAAAGACCTTGTTAAATCTTGAGGCAGCTAGATCTTTTACTATGAATTTTTTATTTTTGTCTCCGGCACCTTGTGTATGTTATTTGACAGGCATTGACCAAGGTCGGTGTTCGGTGCCCTTCTGATTTATAATGCATTAGGTGGTTTTTGGGTCAGGTCATTCTGCATTTTTGAATCTAGTTTTGCAGAGTTTTACAACTAAACTACTTGCTACCTGCCAAGTAGTTTTCCAAAGTCTTAATTGGGCCAAGTTTATCAGTTTTGAACTGAAGTTATCACAACAGTGAAGTGTAGACAATTTTGTATATCTCGGGAATACTATAAACAAATTGATTGAACTAATTCAGCTACACGTAGAATGCAAACTGTGCATGATCACAGAAAGAGTCTGACCTGTCGTATGTCCCAGTTGACGTTCCATTGCTTCATGTTGTTGTAGCGCCAGGTCTTGACCACATCACCCACCCCCAAGTCGATGCGGATCAGGCGGTTTGGAGCGATGCCCAAAACCTCGTCTTTCCGGCTACCCTTGAATCTGTTGGTCAAAAACATTTTTCAGCTTCCTTTATTTCAAAATCTCTAAAATTCTCCAAATCTTTGAGACCTCACTGAATTGCTGGTAGTAATTCTCGTTCTCTCTGTGTTTTCCACTCTTATTGACACTCATATTTACGGTACTGCTAGTTCAGGAGCAGAGAATGCTGACTGCCTGTTTCTCATATCACACAGCAAGTTTCTGAAAGTTTCCCAAAGGAGCTCTATATCTGAAACTCTTTTCTAGCAGATAGTGACAAAGGCTAGTGACTATCATAACAATAATTTGTTGACAAGAACCTAAAACATGTTTTGAAAAATCCAAATTTTGCCTAAAAGGATATTAGATTAATTGGTTTTTGGCCTTCGGTGTAATTTTATAATTAAAAATAGTGTATTACAACTGGAGACGCTTTAAGAGTTATGTTGATTTTTTTTTCTGAGTATGAGTACTACTCATACTTATACTTTGTTTCAATATTATTTCCTGTATATATTAACCCAGTTACACTAAAATGTGACTAGTTTTCCCGTTTTTCATGTTATGACAAAATGGGTTTAAATTGATACCAACTGGCATTCAATGAATTCTGAAAAGCTTTAAATTAAGCTTTAAACTTAACCTGACAACGATGTATGAGAGGCCAAAGTCAGGCAGGGCCTGCCAGATCTGGAGGAAGCGCATCACTGCTTCAGTCAGTGAGAGCTGAGCCACGTTTTGGTATGCGTCCAGAATACGAGGGGCCAGCTGGAGGAAAAGGCGCAGGGTAAAGGTCAGATATAATTATATGTTTGTTGCCTTGAGCACAAATTGTGTGAGGGTTTCAGCTGCAGACATATTCAATCAGCTCAATTCACTGTGCTGTTGTTTAGAAAAGTGATTAAGTTCATTTCCATTGGTAATTCTGCCCATTGTTAAATGCCTTACAAAGTATATAGACTCAATAAATGAGAGATTGGTGTGATCCAATAGTCGTATACTCTTCTGTGCATGAAACAGAAGAAACACATCTGGTGTTTTAATCTTTCTTTGTGTATCTGTGTACAAATTCCACTGTTCTGTGGCTCCTGTACCTGTTTAGTTTTGTACTTCTTATGATAGCGAGGCGATACCAGACTGTGGGTATTGATGCTTTCATCATTGGCAGGTGCGTTGCCATGGGAACTGGAGTTGGTCTTTTGCATTGCCAGGAAGGAGTGGATGCTCTGTATTTCACTCTGGTAACTGCTGTCTGCGAGGCTCTTGCCTTTGGAGGCCAGCCGACACGCAGCCATCCACTGAGCGTACTGCTGCTCCTGGAGGGCGAGAGACAAAGACACAGCACAAGAACAACAACAGAGAGAGTAAGAGTATGAAACTGTGGTCACAGATGTGAGATAGTGGGACAGACATATTGAGCTAGAGATAGTGGAAATGACAGGTTGTCACACAGAAATGAAGAGAGACAGGTGTGTGTGGTCTCACGTTTTCACAGCGCAAATAGACCTCATTCATGCCTTCAGGTGCTGGTATCAGGAGTCTGATAAGGAACTTCTGGGCGGCCATGTTAACATCTGGAGCCACTTCACAGCCTGTGTGAAATATTAATTTCAAAGCACCATTTAATAGTGATGTCTAGTATGTGGTAATATCTCAGCAGTGATGATGATTTGGAGCAGAACACATTATTGGTAACATAACAGGAAAATATCATAATAATGAAAAGTACAATAACATACCTTTGAGGTTTATCTGTTGAATGGGCTCACCGATGCTCTCCTCCTTGCTCTTAAAATAAGAGATGGAGGTATCCTGGAACTTAAACCAGTATTGCTTGTATCCCTTCAATGTCAGTCTCTTTGGCCTGAAAGAAATAAAAACATAGTGTTTCCTCCTGGTGGATGGTAGAAAACAGGAAAATTGCAAATACAGTTTATGTCCTTGTTTTTCAGGAAACTGGTGCTTTCCCGGTGATTGTATTAAATCTTTACAATGTTATATACAGATGTTATATATGTTAATGTGGTTATAAAGAAAGTATTTAATTTTGATAGGACTGAGTAGTTGGAAAATGAATCTCACCTGAATATCTTCAGATAGTCATTGAGTTCTGGTGCAGTCATGTTTTCCTAGAAAGATTTTTTTCAATTGATGAATTCATTAAGCAACAGAAAATTCTTGTTATCCATTTTTTTTCTCTAAAAAACTAAGTTATCTAAGTTAATTAAGTTAAACAGTTGAAACAAGCCCAACATTAGTGTGTGTCGGTGTGTGTATATATATATATATATATATATATATATATATATATGTATATTTCTGACCAGCATCTCAGATGCAGAGGTGCTCTCTCCCTCCATCTTGACTTCCAGGGACTGCAGGGCTGACTCCAGGTCGTCCATGGCTGCACTGGAGCTCAGTATCTGTGGCTCTGACTGAGAAACCTTACTGATGTGGTACTACATGAGTTTGAATATAAAAGAAAAAAGTGTCAACCTTTTAACCATGTATGAGTTGTCACTGAGTTGGACAATGATTTTTATTTTATGTACAGTGGCTTTCAGTCTGACACAATTTTCTTCACTTGGGAAGTTATACCTGTAACATTATTCTAACCTTAAAGCAAAAAAAAAAAAAAAGTATTATTCAAATTGATAGACAGAAATTTTACTATTCTTCTATAAATTTGCTGTTTGGTCCAGTTTAGCTTTTATAGTCAAACAGATTAGTTTTAATAAGGATTTTTTTTATTATTTATTACTTAGTGTTTTCTACCTGTAAAGCTCCAAAGAGCATCATCTCCTCCTCAGTGCAGTCGATGTCCTCCAGCAGGATAGCCCAGCGAGCCTGTTCGTACAGCTGGGTCAGACGCACTACATCATACTGCAGGGCCAGAGATGAAGGGAAATGAACAGGTTTAGGTCAAAAAAGAGACGTGGTGCACAGCAGAAAAACATACACATACTCTATTATCACAATATGTACACACACGCACACGAACCTTGGGTTCCATGTCATAGAAAGCAAAATATTTGAAGCGAAGCCAGAGTCGGTCATTTTCTTGGACGCCCTGTTGCATAAGACAACGGGATGAGTCCAGCCACCTGAGGAAAAAAGAAGATTAGTATATGTTCATAAATTAATATATTCTGTGTGTATTTTTAAAAAGTCTGACCAACAGAAGCACATTTAGGTACACAATGCCTGAGCATTGTGAATAAGTATGACATCAGATATCAGAACAAATCAAAAAATAAATAAACAAAATAAGTAAGTGAGATGTATATTTATATCCAAACACTAATTTCAATAATTTTAAATTCATATTTTCCATTTGATTTTTGTTCCAATTGTTAATGACTAATTTTAAGTTGACTAGTTGACTATGACTAGTTTTAAGTTCATCAAGAGTTTCTCATTGTCATGTTTTTTATTACATTATTTATGATCTTCACAGACTTACATTTAGTTGGTTTTAGTGTATATTTAAGTATGTGTATAGACATACCTGCCATTGATGTGAGCCTTGTCCACCACACTGGCTGGGCGGAACTGCTTGGCTATGACTTCTGGGGCGGGGGGAGGCTGAGTAACTGACAGCATCTTGTAGATGGCCTCCATCCGAGGTGAGTCAGCAAAGTGAGCTGGCATTCCATTATACAGACAGGGCCGAGACACTGAAAAGGAAGAGGGATCAGAGAGTTACATTTAAACTTTACAGGAAATAAATGGCTCAATTTCTGCATTAAAATGCATAGTAGCTTCTTAAGAAAACGGTCATGGCTGTCAGACGCTATGATTAATCTTCTCCCCCATGCCTCAGGATTTCCTTGGGATCATCTCAGACTCTCTATGTGTATAAAGACTTTTCAGGATTATTGATTAGACCTTATCATCCCAAATACCATTTTTTTGAAAAGTATTTTTCAGTGTCCACCTCATTTCCTATGACTATTCTTAAAAAAAGCAACATTATGACATTTTCTGTATAGTTGGTCTGAAAAGGAGAAATTCCTTGAAGGAAAATCAAAGGACAAAGTTGTCAAAACTGGATTTTTAACAAATGAACTGATGCAATTGGCAGTAGTACATTTTTAGTAAAATGTTTGATAAACTGGATTTTGCATATTCTGCAATTTTTTAAAAATTTATAGCCTTTAAATATTTTAGCAGACACATCATGTATATGTGTGAATGGTAGGACTGGCGCATGAATGGAGTGTAATGAGTGTACCCGAGGAGAGGGGCACCTCGGTCAGGTCGTAGATCTCCTCTGTTGAATCTTTATCTTTCTTCTTCTTTTTCTCCTCTACAGGCCGAAGGAGTGAGAGCTCCTCGGGGTGACGGATGTCTGTAGAGGTTGAAGAGATGACAAAAATGTAAAATATGCTTTGTTAAAGAGAGAGTGGTGACGTTGCTTTTCACACACACACACAATGGTACAATGTACATGACACCTGCTCTCTGGGAGACGTTAATGTAATGGTAGTTAATTCAGGTCCTTAATTGTGAGGACACTTCTCACAATTTAAGGTTCTATGATCAAAATCTGTGCTTTTGTGTTTACATCACAACATCACATTCTGCTGTCAGAGTTTATAGGGAAATGTATTGTGCATATAATAGTATTGCTGTATTCTTTAAAACTGAAGTCTGTCTATTTCTTTTATTCATAATTAGGATAAATGTTTTTAAATTCATTAGAAATTCTTGAAGATACTCAGTGTTGCAACAACAGAATAATGTGTCTTACTCCAGGTCAGAAGGTAACAGGTTAAGTCAGGGTTAGGTATGAGTGCATAAGAAAGCTTCCTCTGTCAAATTCCTAAAAGTATTTGCTTTGTCATGTACCGTTTGTAAGCCCTAAAGATACTATGTGATACAACAGTAGAATAGTGTGTCTGAGTTCATATCAGAAGCCTGTGTGTTCAAATCGCATCAGGATCAGTTCTTCTGCTTGCTGAGTTCATGGAGAAATTTTCAAGGAAACATTCTACTGCATGTAACTTTCTGTCTTCTGTAGAAATTACCCCTCAAAGTTATGCTTAATTCAGGAGCTAATCTTTTGACCAGGTCATCTTCACACCTAGGCTCTGTGGCACAATGGTAGTGCATCTGACTCCTGATTGGAAGGTTGTGTGTTTAAATCACATCAGGGTTGGTTTTCAGTGTCCACTGATAACTTTCTAGTCCATGTGAGAGATGTATCTTCAACAACTGAATTGGTTCATTAGCTTGTCTTTTCCTCAGCTACCCTGTGCTGAAGGACTTCAGATCAGAAGGTTGCATGTTCAAATCACGTCAGGGTCAAGCTTTCTGCTCTTTGCACCATTGGCAAGCCAAAAGATATTCTTCGGTGCAACTGCAGCTGTTCTAACTTTACTGCATGTAAATGCAGTAGAAACTTGTAATTTCTTTAGAAATGAATCAAAACTGTTCTACTGCGTAGCATTAGAACAGTGTGTCTGACTTAATATCAGTATGTTGCATATTCATACATGATTCAACAAGTGTTATTTTGTGTATTCTTACACATACTCTAGAAATTCAGAGAGTGGAAAACTTGACCGTGATGTGATTTGAACACACAACCTTCTGATCTGGAGTCAGACACGCTACCATTGCGCCACAGAGTCCATTAGTAAGATGCACCTGATCAAAAGATGAGCTCATGAACCACATCTGATAACTCAGCTTTAATTTCTGTATGTAAGTTGGCTACATGTACTATATTGCTTCCTTGTAGACCCTGTGGCGCAACGGTAGCGCATCTGACTCCAGATCAGAAGGCTGCGTGTTCAAATCACGTCAGGGTCAGCTGTTCTCCTAGAAATCTTTCTCAACTCTATGATACCTAAGCAAAGAAATAATTCCAGACTAGTAAAATGCATCCTGAAAGTACAGCTTGCCCCATTAGCAAGTAGTGTACCTGACTCCATAACAGGAGGTTGTGTGTTCATATCAAGGTCAAGAAGAGCAATTTTCATTGTCTATGAGGTCTAAATCTAACTGTTGTGTACCTGGTTCATGAGCTCATTTTTTGATCAGCTGCTGCACCTTGCTAACAGACTCTGTGGCACAATGTGCCTGTATGCGCATGTAACTTGTCTTGTGTAATGAAACTTCTCTATGTCTTATATTGACATTTGCAACAAATATCAAATTCAAATTCATAGACAAGCTGTGATGCAACACAACAGTGTGTATCATCATCAATAGTTAATGAGCTTGTCCTTTGACCAATTTCCCATTGTGAGATGAGTCTGTGGTGCAACAGTACTGTATCTGACTCCAGATCAGAAAGTTGCGTGTTCAAATCATGTCAGAGTCAAGCTTTCTGTTTTTTGCATCATTTGCAAGTCCCAAGATGTTCTGTGGTGCAACTGTAGCTGTTCTGACTCAAGATCAAGAGTTTGTGTTCATTGCAAAGGTTCTAGTGCATGACTGACTCCAAATCAGAAGGTTGTGTGTTGACTATTTAGGAAGTCTAAATTCAATGAGTGTGCCTGATTTGTAAGCCCATCTCTTGATCAATTGCATCTTTCCTTTAGACTCTGTGGCGCAATGGTAGCGCGTCTGACTCCAGATCAGAAGGTTGCGTGTTCAAATCACGTCAGGGTCAATGCTTGTGCTGTAGGTTCATAGAGAAAGCTCTAGAGCCTAAAATGGGTATAAACATTTATTCACACCACTATAAAATAGGTATGAAGAACTGACTGTACATTACATTTCTGTGGTCACATTCTGCTTTCTGAGCTAATGAGAAAGGTAGTATTTATAACCAACTGGTCTTCTCCATAAATGAAACCTCGTTTTATCTACTGACCAATCTCCCTCTATCACTGGGCTCTGTGGCACAATGGCAGCGCGTCTGACTCCAGATCAGAAGATTGTGTGTTCAAATCACATCAGAGTCAGTTTTCAGCGTCCACTGTTAACTTTCTAGTCCATGTGAGAGATATATCTTCTTAACAATTGAATTGGTTCATTAGCTCACCTTTTCAGATGACACGCTACTATTGCACCACAGAGTCCATTAGCAAGGTGCACCTGATCAAAAGATGAGCTCATGAACCAGGCACAACTGATAACTAAGCTTTAATTTCTGTATGTAAGTCAGCTACATGTACTATATTGCTTCCTTGCAGACCCTGTGGCGCAACGGTAGCGCGTCTGACTCCAGATCAGAAAGCTGCGTGTTCAAATCACATCAGGGTCAGCTGTTCTCCTAGAAATCTTTCTCAACTCTATGATACCTAAGCAAAGAACTGATTCTAGACTAGTAAAATGCATCCTGAAAGTACAGCTTGCCCCATTAGCAAGTAGTGTATCTGACTCCATAACAGGAGGTTGTGTGTTCATATCAAGGTCAAGAAGAGCAATTTTCATTGTCTAAATCTAACTGTTGTGTACCTGGTTCATGAGCTCATTTTTTGATCAGCTGCTGCACCTTGCTAACAGACTCTGTGGCACAATGTGCCTGTATGCGCATGTAACTCACTTGTCTTGTGTAATGAAACTTCTCTATGTCTTATATTGACATTAGCCACAAATATCAAATTCAACCAAAAATTAAAGCTCTTGCTGAAAGTGCTCAAAACATAGCTTGGCCAAATGGAATAGTGTCTGACTCCAAATCAGAAGGTTGTGTGTTCATGTCACATTCAAGGTCAACAAGACTAATTTTCATTATTTATGAAGTCTAAATTTAATGAGTGTGCCTGGTTTGTAAGCTCATCTCTTGATCAGTTGCATCTTTCCTTTAGACTCTGTGGCGCAATGGTAGCGCGTCTGACTCCAGATCAGAAGGTTGCGTGTTCAAATCACGTCAGGGTCAATGCTTGTGCTTTAAGTTCATAGAGAAAGCTCTAGAGCCTAAAATGGGTATGAACATTTGTTCACACCACTATAAAATAGGTATGAAGAAATGAGTGTGGATTATGTTTCTGTAGTCAAATCACATTGCAACATTCTGCTTTCTGGGCTAATGAGAAAAGCAGCATTTATAACAGACTGGTCTTCTTCAGAAATGAAACCTCATTTTATACCAATCTCCCTTTATGGCTGGTTTAAGTTTCTCCAGCGTCTGAGAGACATAAGAAATTCCTCCACCCTGTGTAATTGTATGTTAAAGTCATGCCCCTTACACCTATTGACAAGCCCCAAGATACTCTGTGACTCTTCTGTTACAGATTAGAAGGTTTTTGTCCTTTGTGTTCAAATTACAGCATAAAGCTCTGCTCTTTGAGTTCACAGGAAATGTTTGAGTGCATGTAACTCACTTGTCTTGTTTAGAAATGAAACTTCTCCATGTCTTCTATTGACATTTGCCATAAATATTATCAAATTCATATTCATAGACAATCTGTGATGCAACAGAACCCTGACCTTAACAGTTGTGCCTAGTTCATGAGCTCATCTTTTGACCAGTTTCCTATTGTGGGAAGACTCTGTGGCACAACGGTAGCGTATCTGACTCCAGAGCTGAAGATTGTGTGTTCAAATCACATCAGGGTCAAGCTTTCTGCTCTTTGCACCATGGGCAAGCCCCAAGCTGTAGCTCATTTAACTCTACTTGTAAAAGTGTTAGAAATGAATCACAACTGTATAACTGTATGTTGCATATTCATACCCGATTCAGCTACAAGTTGTGCCACAGAGTATGTTGGGCTATGATTTGAAACCAGGTAGTCAGTTCTTCAAACTCTAGAATCGTTCCTACAAGCTGAAAGGGACTTGACCCTGACGTGATCTGGAGTCAGATGTGTTACTGTTGCGCCACAGAGTCTGTGCTGCATGGTTACCTGATCTTATGCACAATAGTTGAAGTGAGGCTTTATTTTTATAGTTTAAAGTTAGACTACAAAGTTAAAGGTTGAAGAACATCTAATAATATGCCCTTCAACCTTTGCAGCAGTAAAATAGAGTGTCTGACTCCAGATCAGAAATCTGCATGTTCAAATCACATCAAGGTCAATGTGTATAAAACCTCAATTTGATTCCTGTGCTTGGTTCATCAGCTGATCTTTTGACCAGTGAACTTCTAGTACTTTGATCTTCTCAAAGAGGCACATATTCTCTCTTCTGTAAAGCTGCTACTGCCTGTAATGAGCTAGAATGAAAACCCTGGAATACACAGTTTTTGAATTTACTATGATTAATAGGGAAATGGATAACGGAAGTTTATCTACGTCTGTTCCTCTTCTTCATGTCTGATCTACCTGCTGCATTACAAATTCAATACAAAACAGAGATTTCTTAATCTATATTTCTGCTCCCTCTAAGCTGCTTTTCTACTGACAGATTTTATTATTCCCCCTCTGCCTGCTGCTTTTTAAAAACCTTTCCAGTCTGCTGTCACCTCCTGGGGATTTCTGGTGAGGAATTGAGACCAAAAGGCGCCAAAATTAGACTAAATGAAAGCATGAAGCAGATGGCGAAGGTCTTATTTTCTGGCAATGGTGTGTGTGTGGGTATATCCAATTAGAGTGCAACATATTAATGAGACACTTTTGCACATCTTGAAGAATAATTAGGTTGTGAACAGCTATTACAGTTTGAGTTATTACAATCATAAAGAAGACTGAGGGGGATGAGTAAGAAAAGGTATTGAATCCATACTGTGCAGAAAACTCATTCAACCCATATGAAAAACAAAGCATTTTTTAGAAACAGTAATAGTAATAGTTTAGTGTAAGTATGCTTCATGGTGGCTCTTAAAAGTGAAAAAAGAAAGAAAGAATGAAAGAAAGGAAGGAAGAAAGGCTTACTGAGCATTCTGCAGATGCCCATCACAGTCTGGAAGACCGGGCTAGAGAAGCAGGTGTGGAGCCTTAATGTAAGGCCATTGGGCAGACCCAGCTTCAGTGGCTTGTGCTGGGACATGAAGGTCAACCGGGCATCAGCGTGGATGCCATATTTCTCCAGACTCCAGGCTGTTCGAAGCAGCCAGCACTGCTTCTGCTCCCACCACAGTGCATGGTCCGACCAGTCACGCTTGATTTCTGCAGAGGACAGGCACAGATGTCACTAAAAAAACCAAACAGTTAATATTTATTTATTTAAAGCAGTGATGTGTGAAACCTGTTGTTTACTTTGTTAATCACTGAGCAAAATCTTCATCTCGAAAAATTGAAAGTTTTGGTCAAACTATTCTCTTGACCGTTAAAGTGACAACAAAATAAAAGTAATCACTTTACTAGTTTAAGTGTGTACTGCATGCATAGACACATAGGTGCTGAAAGAAAATAAAAATAAATAGACATGAATACAGAAGGGATATATATATATATATATATATCTCTTATAC
>CM076655.1:3922730-3978981 GCA_038496675.1 Rachycentron canadum
ACGTTCTCGACTCAGCAGATATATATATATATATATATATATATATATAAGGGATAAAGGGGAAAAGAGGAGACCACATGCAAATGATGACTATTTTTAGTCAGAGACTGAGAGAAAGACTGAGACAAACGAAAGCAGACAGACAATGACCTACGTGTCTTTTCTACCAGCTTGAGGATGACCCCTCCTACATGAAGCTCAGAGGTCACGCTGAGGGTGACAGGTGGAGCGTCAAGCCCCAGCTCCTCCACTGTGACTGACAGGTCCCACGCTGCCATACTGGGAGATAGAGAGGGAGAAAAAAAGAGAGGGAAATGAAGGAGATAGGTCTGACAGAGCAAAGTAGCAATGCTGATAACAAGTTGCTCTCATGATATACTTTTTCTGCATTTTTGTCTTGTGAAAATATATGACAATATATATGAAAATATATGGAGCTCAGATGCAGTCAAGGATAAGAAGAAGATGAACAACACTATTACCATGACCATATTTAATGTCAGACATGAGGATATGGTGTTGATAGCTTAATCAGTGCAGGGAAAAAAACAAATCCTGTACATATTAGGAATGAGAAATGATGTAATTTTATATGTACATAAATTATAAGGCTCATGACATCATATACCTAAAATATCAAGGGCAATTTCTGTTCTACTAAATATTAATGCTTATCAGTGTAAAAATCATTGACATGTGTATTTATAATTACTTTTCATGAAGGATACATAACTACTTGAACTTGATAATTCTTCGGTTTTCCAGGACATGTTAAATCAGGCTTCAGGGTTCAATATCACATGATGGTAAGTAACATGGAGGCACACACACACACACACACACACAAGTTGGAATATGTGGCTTTATTCTGACATGTCCAGTTTGAGGAGCACTTCCTGTTTCTGCCTGTGACTATCACCATGGATGCACACTTCCGCTTTCTGACCCACCCAGGTCATGAAGTTCAAACAGTGCTAATAAACTTAATCATTGCATCTGTGTGAAAATATAAATCCGTTTTAAAGATACTGTATTTAAGGATTAACATTAGTGTTTATGCCCCACGTAACTGCACTACCATGGACTGATATCACAGGCCATGACATTAAATAGATGGCATGTCTGCGCCTCTTATGGAGGCATGCAATTTTTTTTTACTAATTTTAATTTTTAAATGCCTAATTCTGATCTCTGACCAGTTAACATTATATTTTACGAAGTGACGTGACCTAATAAATGACCCCAGGAGCCTCACATATACACACCATGCCCTCGGTCTCTCTTTTCCCCTATGTTATCTCTCGTCTCTTTCACGCACACAAAAACTTTGAAATACAATACCTTCAGTCTCCTCTGTCCAAGGTTTTGAGAACTGCAGGGACCTGTGTGCTTTTGTCAGATCTCTCAAGAAGTTTCCGAGGCTTTCTGCAAGGGTTTTGTGCTGCAGTTTTCACCTCTCTGAATTTGGGCGGGTTGTGGTCTTGGCAGATGTGCCTGTGCTGCCTTTGTCACTTCTATCAAGAAAGGCTTGTTCCTTTTTTTGTCAGTTTCCGCCAGGCGGAAATGTGTAAAGGACTAAAAATTTGACTGACAGGCAATGTGAGTTGTACAAATGAGGCGACGTGTATTCAAGTGTAGCAGCATGGGTGACGAGACATAAATCTATTAACAACACAACACAGACAACACACATTATCGCTCTCCTCCATTTGTCTCCTTTTGTTCAAAATAGCACACACACAACTCATGGTAGGTTAGTGATCACATTTTGTGTTTTTCAAGATCTGCAACATGCACAGTGTGTGTTGCTGATTATGGTTTTTATGGTTTGCTGGTTTGTTTAAGTACCAGCACCACATTAGTGACTTGCAAAGAAGAGTATAAACTGATGAGACAAAGTCTTAAAAATGTTAGCCACTAAATAATTTAAAACTGAATGTTTAATGTGCTACCAAAGCATGATAATATTTACATTTTAATAAAACATAAATTCATAGGTTGCTTTGTGTACATTTTCTATGCAGCCTCATGATGATGTCATCACTCATTAACCCTGAGTTTACTGGTTGTGGGAAAAAAAACATATCTTCAAATTATGATTTAACCATCCGTGAACAACAATCATGAACAAAATTTTCGAGCACTCAGTTACACAATCCGCTGGTGGGCGACAAAATATATTAGGGGCTATAGCATTAAGTTGCCATCAGGGCCTTTTTTCTTCACAGTCTCCCTTGATTGGGATAAAACAGTGACACACAGTCAATCACGAGGAGACAGACCACACAGCTCGATCCTTTGACATTATGTGCACTTTATTAAGCAGATTGGCTCTGATCTGTGGACTTGCCTAAAAACTTAGAGAAGAATAAGCAAACTTAGTAATGGACTTGTCTCTCTCATGAGAAGTAAACTGTAATTTATATTGCATTTGAAATTATAAGGCAGATACCCCATTCAAATAAAAGAGACCTTTTCCGGTGATTGGCCTACAGAAATTGCACCGCTTTTTTTTTTTAATCGATCACGCTGTAATTTAGAAATTTCCGTAGTTATTGAAGGATGCCTTGTCGTCATTGGTTCGACTCTCCCATGTCTCATCCGAGGGGTTAGCTCGGTGTGAAATGGGGGAAAAAAAAAACACAAGCAGCAATACATATTATCGCATAGCGTTTTTAACGATTATAATAGTCACACATACAAACCGGCACTAGACGCCGCATTCAGAGTTTTAAAGCCTTTTGAGGCTACAGACACCAGTGAGCGGACACCCCTTCACAGTGGTACAGTCCACACGTTAAAACCCAAAAGGAAGATGGTTCGTGACCGTTGGCTGCAGACGGTTACAGCTCAGTGCCGTCGGTTGGTGCCGAAAACGAAACCTATCAACGGTGCAGCCGACAACACACTCGGGACTCAGTAACACGAACCGTTTGTCCTCCCGGTGTCATGGCACAGCAAATGTCAGCTCTATTTTCATATATCAGAGCCCTCCCCCGCACCACCGGCCCTCTGCCCTGGCTCAGACACACTGTAGCTGCTGGAAGCCCCCGGTCGGGCGGGAAATCAGCAACAGGTCTCCTCCGCGGCCATATTAACGTTGCCCTCCGCGCTGAGAAGTGTTCAACAACAGCAGCAACACTTCGGAAGTCCAGTCAAGTGGACGGTTTCTCCTCGTCCCGGGAGAGCAGGGGCTGGCTGGGCAAGGTCGCCCTCGGTGCAGCCATTGGAGTGAGTACAGTCGCGCTGGTCCAGTATCTCCACACCGGGACTCTGGCCGCCATGGCCCTCAAAGTTAAACTGAACTCCGCTGAGGGAGACTGGAAGGAGGCCAAGGGTGAGACTGCAAGCAAACTCACCAAGATTCAGCTTTTATGTTAAAGGAGCTCCCCACATGCAGGGTGCAGTGTTGTCACATGACCAAAACACCTGTCCAGCTGTCACTGGTTGATGTTGATGTCAGTTGTCACAAAACCTGAACATCATCAACCAATGTTTTAAAAATGAAAGATGAAGATATAAACAATTATCACATCAAAGACGCTAGAAAAGCAAAACAGCTTCTAATTTTTAGGCTTCTGTAATATCAAAGTAGAGCTAGTTTGCCAAAAACCCCCAATATACACAACATACAATAAACACAATGTAAGTCAGCGACTGCAACTAATGTTCATTTTAATAGATTATCTAGAAATTGCTTATTAATGTGCCTGACATGATGATGATGATAATCACAAACTGCTGGAGCTCAAAATGATGCCTCAAAACTATATTCTGTTGACTACTACTAGTTGACAAATGAAAACCAACAGACTATTATAGAATATTATTATTGCTTTGAAACGCTGCCTTTTGCTTAAACTACATAAATAAGTTGGAATAAATCAGAAATCATAATTGATTAAGTAATCTATAGAACATGTCAGGCCTAAATTAGTATTATTCTCTAATATATATAAGACCATGAATAATAATACAAACACAAACACAAGCAAGTTATTGAGTGATATATGGAATATTTTTACTTGTAGTGTTTTGCTTTCTTCATAAGGTAAAAATGTACCAGAGCAAATTGGAACTGTACAAAGTAATTTTGAGCTACTTGAATCTCACAAATTACCCAGGTTTGTATTGGGATTTTACTGTTGATTAGATGTTGATGTAAGAGTTATTCTGTCCTGTTCTTCTTCAGCTTTTGTTTAGTCTGACATACCATAAGTATCATTTTCCTCGTTCTTTATTGTGAATAAATATTTATCAAAATATCTACTTTATATCTAGCGAACACATTATGAACGGTCTGGTTTCCCATTGTCTCCCTCAGACTTCTTGCTGTCTCTGTCGGTGAAAGACAGGCGTCAGTACTATAGGACATCTGACTTTGTGTCACTGGACAAGATCCCAGTGTGGACTCCCACTACAGGTCAGACACACAACATCAGTCAAAGTCACTGTCAGTTTTGGATGGTTGTTGTGGTGAAACATCTAGCCTATACTTGTGTTATCAGGCATTTGGTCTCATCAAATCAAAGAAACTATGAAACTGCACACAAGAACATTTCAAAATGAGAAACAAGAAGATTCTGAAAAAATGTATGTAAAATGTCTATATGTAATATTTTATGCTTATAATGTACATTGTGTCATGGTTTGTTTATACAACCCCAACATAAATTTTGTTCATATATTATTCATTATTTATTATTATTATTTGCTATTATTCACATAGTGTTCTGTATTTTATTATGGAATCAGCAGTGAAATAAAGTTGTACCTCAATGTTTTCAATGCTCCCAATGTTTACTCTATCAGCTAATTCCTACATGATTACAAACACTGTGAACAAAAAATGTCTTAAAAAGGCAAACATACAAATGATAAATAAAATTGTTGGAGCTCAGTGTGCAGCTGTTCCCTCAAATATAATAGGATAACGTATAGATAACAGATTAACTAGATTCATGTCTTATATTTGTACCTGAATCTATAAACTGGGTGTTGAATCAAGTTTTAAAATGGATGTCTTGACCAGACTAATCTACATGCAGTGTAAAGTCTTTTCACTTTAGTTAACAGTAGAATACTTAAGATGTAACAAGACATATACCTTGTGCAAATTTACTAAGTAA
This sequence comes from Rachycentron canadum, assembly GCA_038496675.1. Taxonomy (NCBI): domain Eukaryota; kingdom Metazoa; phylum Chordata; class Actinopteri; order Carangiformes; family Rachycentridae; genus Rachycentron; species Rachycentron canadum. Next base: position 3,927,860 of record CM076655.1, read on the forward strand.
AAACTGATCCTTGGGTGTGTGTGTCTTTCCCTCTCTCTCATTATCAGGTGGCTCTGAGCCAAGCCGCTATCAGAGGAATGAAAAGTTGGACCAGAAGATTTCTCTCTACACTGGTGACATCACCAAACTGGAGATTGATGCCATTGTTAATGCAGGTATTTGTGAGTGTAAATGAGTATGTTTTTAGTCATCCAACATGGTCACCAGTGATCAACTTACACACATGATAAAATAAGATGAAAAATTACATAAAAACATAATTTTATTTCGTCTGTTTGCAACAAAGGTAATAGTATAATAGTATTCAGCATGGAAAAAAGGAAACTCGTGCACAAGAACAAAATGAGGAAGAAAGCCATCCAGTTGGAAATATGAGAAAGGATTAGGGATTTAAAAGCTTGGTGCTAAACTGAGCGAAGCCTCCAGTCCGTTTGTGCAGTGATGTGCATGTACTGTACATAAATTTAGCACAAAGCACCTATGAAGGCGGTTTTTACTGTGATGGTTGGTATGATGTTTTTTCAGCATGTGGGAGGCACAGATGCAAGCTTTTATGCGGTTACTAACAGGAGTTTTCTTTAAACTAAATGTACGTACAGTACAACAGAATTGGTTGACAATTGAACAAACCTCTGACCTACTCCCTGCAAATGTCAAAAGGAGACTAAGCAACACAAAACTGGAGCTGGTGTTTATGTGAAGTTGAAGCCCGAAAATGCATGGACTCCTTTAAAACTGAATAATACAAAATAAGTTAAATGGATTTTTACTTTTAAATAAAATAAAAATTGCAAAATATCTGTGGTGTAAGTCTCAGCCTAATATATATTGATTCAAAAAGTCAATATAATAATCTAATAAATAAAAATTGTCCTTTTTTTTTTTAGAGGGATATTTTGGAATTATTTTACAAATTTTCTTCTACTTGTTTTTCCAGAAGCTTAAAATAAGATTAGAGTTTTTCATTTGACCAATAGATGGAGCCAGAAGTCAGTTAATTTACTTAAGACCTTTTCCCACAAGGCTGTTTGGGTATTTGGGGAAAATTTAATCGGTGTCTTGGCACAGGCGCTGCATCAGGGGACAGTGAGGCAGGCCAGCACGCCTAAATGATGCTTGATGATGAGGCTTTAGCAGAAAATGATAGATTTTCATTGGCAGCTGACTGTCAGCAGGTGTATGCTGTGCCAGCATCCAGTGAATATGCTGATCGTTGACTCCCGTTTATGACATTACTGCTTTTCTCTGTGTGGTTGCACGCATTCATGCATGCTTCTTAGTTTAAGTAAGTAATTATATGCAGTAAGTAATTGTAATTTGTCACTGTGTGGCTGTAGAGGCGACTTTGTATTAGGATGTTTGTGTGTTTTACAAGAGCTTTTACAGAGTCGCACAATGCAAAGAAGAATGGAATTAACAAGAGGAAACAGCTAGTAAAGTGTCATTTAGCAGAGAGGACGAGGCAAGGTGAGGGAGGGAGACTGAAAAACGCAACAGTGCCAGAGGAAACATGACTGAGAGATGGAGCGTGAGAGAGTCAGCACACCAGCTGACAAAAAGAGAGGGCAGAGTCTGGAGGACTGAAAAGAAGAAGATAAAAGAGAGGCGGGGAGAAGACACAGGCTAGTATTTAAATCTCGGACTGCATTGCCATGGCAACAAGCAGGTACAGGGTACCCACAAAGGAGTTTTGGGCAGCAGAGTCAGATCATCCTTTCCTGTCTGACTGAGCTGGCAAACTAGATGACTGCCTCCATGGTCATTATGTTGACTAAGCGACTGACCTTTTCATTCGATGACTAACTGAACTTACTGATTGACCAAGAGGCTTTGAGAGATGTCAGTTGCTCTTAAAGAGATATGAAGTTAGAATATGAAGACAACAGCAAACAGAGCGGCAAAATTGAGGGACAAGAGAACAAACATAAAAGAGACGGTTAGTTACGCTCATTTAGAAAGTTACTCATAAACCAATTCTCCTGTTACAGATCTAATAGCAAAGCTCCAGCATTACAGAGCAGCCAAACCAGTGCCTGTGGTTTTTGACATGTGGAGGGGAGTGTTGTGGATTTTTTCTGGCTGCTCTGAAAGGCCTTGAAGCATCAGTTAGCCCCTAAGGCAGCAAACATTCAATTGAAGCCAACTGTGGCCAATTATACGCTATACTGGCAGACTGGTAGACAGGTTGGGGGTGTGTGTGTGTGTTGGGGGGGGGGGGGGGGGATACTTCCTATGTGTGGATACTAGTAGCTACAGATGTACCAGAGACCTGTGCATTAACAGGTGGAAACTTTGTTATTTGCTGCTCCAACCTCTTTCTACCTCCCTTCTTTCCTTTCCTCACTCAGAACTCATTGATCAGGTAAGCAGGGCGTTGCAGGGAGGCTGGGCACACGCTGTTTGTCGTTTGTGTCGCTCTCAATAAAGATTGGATTTACAGTAACTCTCCACTCCTCCTCCTTCTCCTCCTCCCCCTCCCCCTCTGCCTCCCTCCCTCCTTCCTTCCACACTTTTACAGCTCCTGGCTCCTGCCCACTCCTATAAAACACTACAAACATAAAAACCCACAAGCACTTAAGAGCCGTCCTGGTGAGGGGGCGGTGGGCAGAAACATCCTTCTCTTTACACCCCTCAATCACTCCGTCCGGAGAAGGAGAGAGAGATGGAGGGGAGGATATATTGTCTCTGATGGGCTAGCTGATTAAGATGGATTGTGCAATGAAATGTCGTTGGAGTGATGAGTTCTTGGAGTGTGTGCGTATGTCTGTGTGTGTATGTGGATACGACTTCTCAGCAACTAACTTTGCATTAAAACCTTTTTTCAAATTGATTAAATGCAAATTTGCTTAGCTCTACTGAGCTGCATTTTCACTCGCTTAAGTTTTATTCCTAATTTCCATTCCAGCTCTTACTTTCAGCCTCCGTAGTGTTTATCGTGTCTGACATTAAATGCCATTTATTTTTGGCCTACCTTTTTCACTGCATAGAATTGAAATTTAATTGAAAAAGATTTAAAAACTAGACTGATAAGTCCTCTGAGTATTTTTGTGTAATGTCCTTTTTTCTGAGGAGCTAAGTCTGTGTGTGAGAGTAAATGCAGCGACAGAGTAGGCTGATAAATCTTTCAGGCTAGACTATAAAAAACTGTCCCTAAAATTAAGCCATGCACCGTCAAGTGATAAAGAATATTCTGGTCCTATCTCAGTCTTTAGACCTGAACCACTTGTCATCGTCACAATTTTCTGCTTGCTATGGGTGTGTGTGTGTGTGTGTGTGTGTGTGTGTGTGTGTGTGTGTGTGTGTGAGTGTGTGAGTGAGTGAGTGTGTGTGTGTATTTACAGGCATGTGTCACACCTTTGCACATGTGTTTAGATTAATCGACAAGATTACATACATATGCCTTTATGTGTACACCTGCGCACAGCTGCACCTGTTTGTGCCAGTAACAGACAGCACACATAAACCTGACTCTATCTATGTGTGTGTGCAGCATGATGTCTGGTGGTGGATTTGTAGTGTATGTTTGTGTGTGTTTCCTGTGCAGGTGTCCTATTCTGTGTGTGTGTGTGTGTGTGTGTGTGTGTGTGTGTGTGTGTGTGTGTGCATGAGATAGGGTCGCCCAGGTTTTCCTCTGCAGGTCAGAGATAAAGCTATTGGTTGGCACTGGAAACCCACTCACTGTGGCGACAGCTGAGAGATACAAGATTAGAGCCAATAGTTTTCCTGGCCCGCAGGTGACAGGCAGGATGAGCTCGAGAGAGACTTTACTGTAACTTCTACACAGATAAGAAAGAAAGAAAGATTGAAAGAAAGCACTGATGGATGGATGAGGAGATGAATACCAAGGACATCAGGTTGATGGACAGGAAGAGAAAAAGGTTAGAAAGCCAGAAAGCAGGTGAAGGGCAACAACACTTTGTCTAATCTGCAAATTCCACAAAATATGTCATGTTACCGTCAGTGTTGCATCACTGTGACCTATGATGATGAGTTTTAAAAAGGGACATGCTGGGTCAGAAGAATAAGCAGTTCTTCACAGACAGCTGGAAATTACCTTAGCCTGTTGTGACTAAGGACAGATGAGTGATATTCAGAGTTAACCTGAGACACTGATCAAAGCCTGGAGCTCATCTTAAATGATAAAAAAGTTGCTTGTGCAGTGGAGTGAGAAAAAAGAACAAGGTCAGAAGCTGACTCAGGTCAAAGTCAAAGGAAAGCATCAAGTAGCAAAATCAAGCTTGTCTTGTGATTAATTTAAGAAGCAGGGGACAGCTAACGGTCAAACTGTAATATAACAAGTAGCAATGTAACAAGCAATGAATTTGCTTTTTTCCCCAAAAGGTTAAGGATTTATTTCTGAACAATGAAAAGAATGTTCTAATTTCTATTATAAGTCTATCTATATCTAATCTATATCAGTCACTTGAAACTTCTGAACCCTTGGTGGGTCAAAATAAGCAAATTGAAGAAGAAATTTTGAATAAGATTTTTTCACTATTTTTCAACATTTCATAGAAGATTAATACAAAAAGTAATTGGAAGCTTAATCACTTATTGGAAAATTGTTGGTTGTTGATTTTTTTATGATGGAAACGGTCTCTATCATGTAAGGTTGGTAACGTTGTAGCTATAAAACTTGATACAGTGTTTAACATTATTGCATGAATAGATAAATGTCATCTTGAATCAAATACATTAATACAGAGGCAGAACCCTTCCAATATGAACTTAATTTTTCATTATTACAATGCACTATATGAGGATGGATGCATGGGTAGTCATCAATAATTGAACATCAGTGTTTTTTGAGCTTGGATGCTTCCATCGGGTGCAATATAAATTCAACCCAGCGGTGGAGCATCTTTTATTGATTCCAGTGAAGTCCGTGGCAGATGATGGCCGATAACTGCAGTGGGGCAGGTTGTGGTGCTTTCAGGTTATAGAGGATGAAGAGACTGGGGTGTTGAGAAGGCAAGGATGACTGGACTCAGACAGGCAGAAGGACATCGACTTAAACAGCTGGGGGAGAAGGGTGAGAGGGATGTGCTCAGTGATCCTGTTTGGTGATTTCAAGAGGATAAAATAGGCGAACCCCTGGCTCTGCAGGTAGAGCCCCTTACAAGAGCATTACCCTACACTGGCCCAGCGTCACACTCCTTCTGCAAGGCTTCACTGATTCTTAGCTGGCTTTGTCAGTGGGGCTTAGTGCTGTGCTTAGTGCCGAAATCAGCCTGGCAGACATCCCTGCTTTCACCATGCTGCTAGAGTGTGTAAGGAAGATTGTCAGGCCTGACTTGTTGTTTTAAATTGCTTCAGAGCAGCTAAAATTATTTCTCAGATTTCACCTGAGCTGCTTTTTCCTTATTTGACTGGAGTAGTAGGGAGCATACACCAGGAACATTTGCATGCTTAACCACTTTATAAGGGATTTTCCAGCATCAGGCCAAGGATTAAGTGATTTTTTTTTTTTTCTCAGATCTATTTTGAATGTCACAACATCTACTCCAGTTTTTAGTAGTTAAGCTGTTGATAGTGTGTTTGTTTTAAGTATGTACATCATGTAGGATTTATTAGAGGATAATCAAGGTGTAGCCAGCTGTAGTATTTTTTATTCTTTTTTGCTTGAGGAATTAAGGATTTCAAGGCAGTATTTTGTCTGTAGATGTCTGCCACTTTGTCATCAAGCCATTTATCTAAGGTATCTTGCCTGAGGTATCTGGGCAAGTTGTTGTGATCCACCCAGCCTCCCCCATAGTACCAAAGGTCTGAGGGGGTGATGGAAAGCCCAGAACAGAGACTCCTCATGCTGCTGAGGTCCCACGGGCTCTGTACTGTGTGCTTTCTATCTCTCCCTTTGCTGCAGTTACCATACGTCTACCCTAGAGCCCTTGTCAGCTTCTCTTAGGACAGGCTCATATTACAAGATGCAAAATGTCACACTAACTTTGCTTTTGCAGACAGATATTTTACATGTGTTTGTCTAAGAAAAGATCAAAACGGACAATATAAATTTGGCCGTGGTGTATTTATATGTGTATGTTTTATTGTGTTAGGGGTGCTCAAATTAAAAGTGAGATAGCATTAAAATATCCTTCTTCTATTCAGCTTACTTTCCAGTTTCATTAAAAATGAATTTGGTTCTATTGTTTATTCAAACATAATATCAGTTCTTATGCTGCTGTTATGAAGCAGAGCATGTTACATATCCCCCATGAACTGCCTTCTTTCTCCCTGCTGTAGTAACTGTGCTTCCTTAGCTCCAGTTCCTATAGCAGTATCCCCATAGCGCTGACTTTGTGTTTTGTTAAGCAGCACTAATAGACAAGTTCTCACAATTTGCCCGTCAACTGTCAGTACGCACAAGCACAGAAGCAAACTGGCATTACTGATGCAGCCAGAGTAAATATGATGTCTTTTCCTTGTCATGGCCACCTCTCTACTCTAGCTACTAACCAGGGCAAAAAGTACTGTGGTGAGCATCAAGCAGAGAGTGCCAAATGGAGACGCAAACATGTTTTTTTTTTTTTTTTTATAAATGGAAAGAGGATTTATTGTGCAGAAGCCAATAAAAGAATGTGAGGGAAAATCTATCTGTCAGATCTGTATGGATTTTAATCAGTGAGGTCAACAGTAAGCAAGGGTAGTGATAGGCACAGTTCAAAGCAGGGGCATATATAAGCAGTGTACCACACAGACTATTGAAAGGATTACAATAATATAATATGAACACATGTTCAAGTATGTTTGTATGTTATATTGAACGGAGCAGCTGTATTTTATTTTTTTTTTGTTTTTTGGGCTTGATTTAGGCTATTCTCAAATTTCCTCTTATTTTATAGTAGGGCTGCAACTTAGTTATTTTCACTATTGAATAATACGCTAAGTGCTTTGTTAATTAATTAATGACTCATTGAGTTGATAACATGTCAGAAAATAGTAAAAAATAATTATCAGAGTTCCCAGAGCCCGAAATCCTGTTGGCAGTAAAACTGTAATACTGAAATACTCTTCCTTAAGTAAAATAAATATCAGAAAAAAATTATGAAATATGATTATAAGAAATGTAAGTAAAAGAACTAATTAGGTAGCAGAATTGTCTCTATCACAGTGTTATTGTGATTATTAAAAATTTCTTCATGGCATGTTGTGGTGTAAAAGGAGAAAGCACCATGATAAAGTACCACAAAACTGTACTTAAACACAGTATTTGACTCAGTAATATTTCACTTTTGGTGATCACTCATAACATAGCAAACAGAGCGAGAGAATAGGCACGCATTTTACAAAAACACGCAAAAAAGGTTGACAAATGGGCACAACAAGCAAGTAGGTGGAAAACTGCAAGGCTGAGCAATAAGGCAAATCTTTTTACTATCATATCAGACAGAGAAAGACATAAAATCTACAACCTAAAGTTTAGAACCAGTAAACTTTGGGGCTATTTTTTGCTCGGAAATTACATGATTATATATATACACCAACACACACACATACACACACACATATATATATATTCAAAATTGCTACTGATTCTTTTCGTCAGTCAAATAAAAGTGTATTGACTAATACATGCTTTATACGGGCTGTATTGTGTAGCTGATCATGTCATCCATACAATAGAGTAGAGGTAAAGCTTGAAAATGCTTCAGGACGGATTTAGGCATTTACACTGTGTGTCAGCTTTGATTTACAGCCACAGAGAGACAGACACTTCTGTAGCTTTTTGGAATGATTGCATTACATGTGCAAGCACAGCAGCTACAGTCTCAATAATAAATATTCTTTAATATATATTTTTCTTTTGAAGGTTAAGACTGGATTTTATGGAATCTGTGTATTAAAGATTTCTTTATAGACCTGCAAAATTAAAAATTGCATTTAGATCTTTAATGTTAGAAGAATAACCTGTTACAAATGAGAAATGGTTGCAGTAATTACCATGGTACCTGTGTAGTAATATTGCTTCTGGAGAGAGTTGTGTTTAAGATATCTTGGTTTTTCCTTGTATTTTGTTTAAGGCTTTCCAATAAATGTTCCTTTATAATTTAAAATTACCAGTTAAATTATCAGATGAATAGGAAATTACTCTTGAAGTGGCTTGTTTTTGGTGGTAAATTAACTGAAAGGCTATATTTTAATATCGTTAAAGCTGAGAGGATCAGAGTCCTATCACTTCACACGTCTATCTACTTTATATTCTCTTTAAAAGAAGCTTGTGTTTGCGACATTTATGTTCAGCTGTAGATTTCTGCTAGGTTTTGCACACTGCTTAGCCTCATCTTTTTATATCTTAAATCTGGATGCTTGTATCTCATACTTTTCTGTGTGGCACTGAAGTTGTGTTGTTGTGTCCACTCTGTCATCTTGTATCTAAGTCTTTGCCATAGGCGGATTTTGGAGGCTGCAGTGCTTCTGCGAATTGGCTTCAGCATGAATTTAGACAGTGCTGCTGCTCTAGTTTTCCAGTCCAGATCTGTCCGAGTTAATTACGGTACAACTGCCAGAAAGACCACTTTACTGGTCATTTGGGCAGCGACGTTAATGGTCTCTGTGTACTGAAAATTTTGAGCTTTCAAGGTTCAGTGCCCCGGGTTTCCACAGGATGCTCCAATGTCCAGTTTGTGTCTCAATTTGAGTGTGGAGATGGAAGAAAAGCTTCACTGCTGGTTTGTGCATCTCCAGAGTTTCACCCTCCCCCCTTCTTTCTCTCTTCCATTTAGACATCATCGCAGGGTTGTGACCTCACAGGAGCGAGACATTGGCATTAGACAAACAGGCTTCAGTTTACAGCTTCAGATTGATTTACACCCTGACACTGAGAAGTTAACATACCCTTAGAGAGTTAATCCTTAATGTTGTCCGAGTCAGTAAATAAGCGGAAAAAGAAAAGACAAACTAAAGGAGTTTGCAGAAAGGCTCATTCGTGCTAATTATTTCTCTCCCACCCCTCCCTTGTTAAAAGCTTTCCCACCCCTCCAATCAATCGCCACTTTAGTGAGCAGGAAGGGATGGAGGAAGTGCGAGCCTCATTAGTCTGATTGGGCCAATGTGGGAGATGGAAAGAGATTGAGTGAATGAGGGAGTAAAAGAGAAAAGGAGTCGGCTTGATCATCAGCACTTGGCCCATCAGAGCTTCTGTTATCAAGGCAAGTGCTGTGTTGAAACGTGGTTTGCAGAGTTTTGACTCTGGGCTTGGAGATGATCATCTGATGGTACCTGACCTGAAGAGGAAGCCATAGATGGAGTTAGACAGTTTTTTTTGTGGTTAAGTTAAAGGTCACAGGTGTCAGAGTGTTCATTTTAGCTCCTGGACTGTGCCTCGGACTGATCTACTGGATTCATACTGCAGGTGATGAATAAGTATAGTTCAATGATGGGATTTCTACGAGGCGAACAAGCTCAGAAAAGAAATTATAACATGGATTTCAATTACACAATTGCTGTCACTATAACTCAAAATATTAGTTATATAAAATCTGATATAGCATATACCTAAATATTTATACATTAGTGCAGACCACATCTAACCAACCACTATTCGGTTGAGTAATCTTATATTGTTTTCATTAATAATACCCTATGCTCAATTTGTGTCTAATAATCAGTTTTAGTTATACATGTTTATTTCACCTGCTACAACTTTTCTTATGTTTCATGTAAATCCATATGATGCTCTGTTTATGCCTGGTCTTACAAGGTGAAGAAATTTCCCTGTAAAAACAGTTACATGATCACAGTAAATCTGGCGGGATATATAATCAAGCTTTGTTAACATCAATCGTCTTTTTATTTATTCGATCTTCCCGTAAGTGCATATGCAATGAGGGGAGATGTGCACCGTGCAAATACGTGCACAAATGACATGCAACAGCCTGCTGTGTCTTTTTGATAAATACAGCACATCTGTCTTGGGCTGAGTGCATCACATCTGTGCCTGAAAAACTGGTGTGACAGGCTTTGTAAATCTGGCCATGTGTATTTTTTTACATTTTATTGTTGCCGTGACACAATAAATAAATGAACACAAATGGTGTAAGTGTGCACATGTTCGGACAGTCCACCCTTGACGGCACAGAAAAGGTACTGAAGTAGATGTATGATTGTGAAAGGAGGTCATGAGAAGATCAAGACTTACTTTCACTATTCTTCAAACCTGGCCAGTTAAGCTGGAAATTTAAGTAAGTCCATTTCTAGAGCACATTCGAAAGAGGCGACCTGTCCAGGGTGTACACTGCCCTCATCCAAAGTCTGCTGGGATTGGCTCCAAGCCCCCCCTCCAGATAAGCACTATAGATAAAGAATAGGCGGAAGGATTCAAAAGAGGCTTTAAAAGAGGCTAGAGAAAGCTGGAGAAAACCTAATATTTTGGGAGCAGCAATGGAAAAATAGCTGACTGGGAATGTGTAATGGCGACGAGTCATTGATCTGAGGAGATCACAGATATAAACCGGTGCCAGTTCATGCAGTGCTTCACAAACAAAAGCATCTTAAAAGATGCTACTAGTTGATCTGACAGGCACTTTGTTTGAAGAATTCGGAGGCCACTTCACATTCAGAATGACTAACTAAATGTGACCAGGGCTATTGATGTTGTATAAAGCAAGTCTACTGAGGTTCTGCCAGTGTCACAATAATGTGCAGATTGTAAAACAGCCAGCTGTCAAACTTGTACGTCTTTCCTTGTGGTGGGCAGAGTTCAATTTTCTGTAGTGTCTCACTTAATGCACTCTTTAGTATAGCTATAATCGTTTGCATCCCCAGTTCTTTATGACAATAATAGTGTGCTGCCTGCCCTTTTTTTCAAATATTGCTTTTAGTGCCAGACAAGTAATCAGACTAGCATCAAGGCTTGGGCTGTGCATCCAAAGTCCTTGTCTCCTTGGCTGTTCAGGTTGAATACTTGAGCACTTCCAAAAAAACACACATTAAGTACGACCGCAATCACCTAATAAATGGCTTTTTTTAATGAGTTTATCAACCTTTGATGATTGATGTTTTTCATTTAGACTTTTGACATTTAAATTCAACCAAGTTTCACTGAACCGGCTGTGCAAATAATTTTGACAAGAACTGAGACACACAAAATGGAATGAGAAAAAATTAGATATGGAAATTAAAAGCACATTGGGGAAAGATTATCCTCAATGCAGACAGTGTTATTTGAATAATAAAGTATAATGCAGCCTGACAAAGCCTCCATTTTCTCTCATCTTCGTAATCATAGCTTAGTGAACAAAGTACAAAGGATGTATCATTGTAACCTCCAAAATGGGCTTTAAACTAACCCTGAGTCCTCTTCCCCTCTCTCCACCAGCAAATACAAGGGGCGCTCATTGTCTGCTCACATGTCCTCATCACAGACGATGCTTTTGTCACATAATCACACACATGGACAGGCAGAGAGTACATGGAGTACACACATTGCACACTGCACACAATTACAATCTTGTAATTATCTATCAGGTGTTGTTGTGAAGTGATGCCCGATGCACACGTTCTCGGCCCTGCTGCATTATCAGAGCTTAGGAAATGACAAGACTATTTATAGGAGCTATTTATCCACTTATCTTGTGCTTGCCATTGTCCACAGGTGGAGTGAGCAGCACTGGTTAGAGCTGGCCTGACAGACAGGTTGATCAATCAGTGTGTACAGTGAGCTGGCACAGATCAAAAAGTAAAGATAGTGTGTGTTTCAAACTTCTTGTAGTTTCTGATGATGATGATTTAAGTTCAGAGGAGAGAGACTGAACATTTTGTCGTAGTTTATGATATGGAGAGCATTTTATTGTCACTGATTTGAGTTACGTCCTGTTACAGAGTTTGGGTTTTTTAAGTGGTAATTTGTTCAAGCATTTTACTGAATTATTCCAAGTAATAAAATCATTCAACAATTTATTATTTAAGATCTCAAAACATACATCTGATTCCTATGGAGAACAGTTGCAATTTGATGTTTGGTTCTTGATATTTATCTACTGAAAGCAAACTGCAAGTTTGTCTTTCATAAAAAATGATGATGTATTGAGATACAAAGGATACCTGAATCATGCTATTGTAAAACAGTAAGAAGATTAATTACACTGTACTTCCTGTATCTTCTGTAAACTCGTCATGGGCTTCTGTGTTCGGGTTTGTTGAGGTGATAGCAGCAGTAATAGTAAAGAAAAAAAACCTTATATGAGAATAAAGCATCATCACATACAAATACAAGATCACTACAGGATTTCTGTGTCCAGTACTTATAAAATGATATTTGAGAGTTTCCATCCATTCATTATCTATATTGCTTGTTCGTGTCTGCTGGGGGCTGGAGCCAATCCCAGCTGACATTTAGAAAGGCCGGGGTACACCTTGGACAGGTCACCAGTTATTTGAGATTTTAAAATTCTTTAATATTTATTATAATAACCATTTTTTACATAAACATATACACTGAATGTTTTGATAATTGACCAACATTTGTCCTCACTGAGCCACAACTGAACTGAAACTGATAAATGAAGTTGTCAGTATTTCCTGGCTAGATTTCTCATCATTTTTCTACTGCGATGTCTCTCTTTGTTAGTTATTGGCTGATATATTTACTAATACGAAATGTCTGTAATAACCTGATATAGGCCAAGAGAAACGTGTTTTTGGATATTTTATAGTTTCATTACCAGGTTCACAAGAGGGATGTGACAGGAAATGACATGCAGCAAAGGTCCCTAGGCTGGACTCAAGCTAGGGACCAGACCTGCAGCTCATGATTACTTTCATTCGCAATGAATCTTCTAACCTTTATTGATTGAATTATTTAGTGTGACTTATTCAGACTGTTTACAATATCTAAACAGTTACCTAAAGGTATTCAAAATATTGTCATGTAAAACTAATAAAATGAATGAAGTCCTCACATTCCAGGACCTGCATACAGAGAATATTTGACATTTTGCTTGAAAATTGGACAAAAAATACAGACTGCTTTATACTTTTTCACTATCTAAAAAAATCTGTTTAATGTTTTTTCTCCTCCATTTACAGTACATTTAGACTGATCAATGTTATGACTCCACTATTCTGCTAAATGTTTGTTGATATGTCTTCATTGCAATTTTTTCAGACTTGAATCAGGCTGTTACCTTTAAATGAATGAATGAAATGTATAGCAGTGCATTGTGTGCACTGGGCCACTGGTATGATCACAATTCACTATGTGGCATTTTCAAATAAGTAATGAATAATTTACTTTGCTCCTGGAATTCATTTTTTTGGCTGCAGCATATCTGCCTGCGCTGAAGAAAGGCTGAGAGTCAGTACTCCAGAGAAATCACAAGTTGCCATAACTACAAGTGCTAAGGTCTGTGAGCGCTTCAGAGGGTGGAACCGGAGAGGTGGGCAGTAAGCCGACCATAAGTGAAGGCTGAGAGCTCTGGAAGACCACATCCAGCAGGAGCCTGCCACCTTCACAGTTTGCTCATGTAGGCAGTGAATGAAACTGAATGCCTGGCACTTTATAAAGGGAGAAATGGAATCAGTTATTCGCTCTGTGTCAGTCTAGGACAGATAATGAGGGAAACAGCACAAAGACTACTTAAGGTTATAAATGCCTTTAATTGTCTCCAATTTCAGATGCTCTTTTTTCCAACAACACAGCTACAAAAAATCCAGTGCTATACAGGAGCATAATTAAACAAATTAAAAGATAAAACACTCAAGGCAGGGAAATTGAATACAGGACAACTGCAGTACAAGGGCAATTTAGTTATCTTTTTGTACATGCTTTCATTGTGGTTATGGCAGAAGTTCTTTGGAAGGTTTTTTTTTCCACTCCCTTTCACAAGAGGCATCTTGCAGTAGCACCAAAGTGGCTCTCTCTCTCTGATAGACAGCCTAATTCGTACAGTTGGTGTTGTTATAATCCCCTCGAGGCTGTCTTAGTTTGCTCTCTGTCTTGTTTATTTCAGTGACTTCCTCTCCGTCCATTGCTACAAAGGAACCCAGACCACCACAGCTTAATGTTTTGTAGCTGTTGTTGTTGTTGGATCACTTCATACCTCTGAGGTATTCCACTGGTTTCTTGCAGTATGTCTGTGGGAGGAGAAACATGTCGGTGCTTGTTATCCAGCTCCATCGTGGTCCCTTGGGACCGCAAGTCCCCTGTCACTCAAAGGTGCACAGGTGTATGTCAGGCAACTGTGACTTTTAAAAATAATTCAAAATTCATGTATAGGTTTGTCTTGAGTTGGATTTACGGCTGAAGTGAGGGTTGGGGTTAGAGTTATTTAAATCTGTATATGTGTAATATTGTTTCAACTTTAGCTGTTCCTTGTCTGTGCATGCGTATGTGTGTTTGAACTTTTTGAGTGATTATATGTGTGTTGACAGTATACTTATTTTTTTGTGTTCTTTCATGTGAGTGAGTCCCTGAGCTCCTATGTCTGTATATTGCTTCAGTTTATGTCTTTCTCCACTGTGCTCATGACTGCTGTGACTTCAGTCTTCTTCTTGAAAGAAACATAAACTTGATCAGTCCTACAGTGCTGTGTAATTTTTAGCTTGCCTTCAGAGAATACCCGAAATTTATAGGAACATTTGTATCCAAACGAATTTTGAAAAAACATTGGAGTGCTGAAATATATGCTGCTGATTGTTCATAGCTGGGAAGAAGTGTAGATGCATGCATACATAGATTTCCTCAAATGCATGCATTTATAGGAATACACTGACCTTTTGCTAAAGCAGCTTATAATGCATGCAAACAGTGGAGGACGTTTTACTATGCAGTGCAGACTTACATCATTCTTGACAGCACTGGGGTGAAGAAACTACTGAGCATGGTGTTCATAACACAGCTGACCATTTTATTGCACATAAGTGTATTAAGATAATTTGTTTAAAAACAAGCAGGCCCAGTCTTCAAAAATGCTTTGAACTAGAAGACATTGTACTTGTATTGCTTGTGCTGTTGTGCTTGTAGGTGTTACCACTGGACCACTGTGATAATATATTTTTCCTAGCAGTAAAAAAAAAGGCTATATAACCTTTTCTAAACCTTTGTCAAATATTATTTCCATTTCACATTATATTTCAGACTATTACTTCAGTAATTCATAACATGACCACACGCAATGAGTTAAGGTAGCTATTTTGGTTTTACATTTGAGACACAGAGGATATAAAATGAGGGATTAAAATAATGCATAAGATTAGTAGATGTATTTTATTTATAATTATAAACTGGATCTCTTTCAGTCAAGTTGATAGATAGATATATTTTTGGCATAGCTCCAAATATGCTCCCATTCCCTCATCAACAGACAAGTCCTTCTCCATGCACCTTTAATCTTCTGGGTATTAGTGGAGATACCACACATTACATCGTCTTTTCAATCGCAGATGTCTCTGGGTGATGCATAAGGGCTGTACACCTCATAATTATTTGCAAGAAATAAAAATTTAATTTTATTTCAAAATAACTCCCATTGCTGGAAGGCCAGATGCAATGTTCTTGGCAAAAATTCAGGATTATTCAACACTAGTGTAAATGTTAATTTGTTAATTTGAACCTCCCCTCTAGACAGTGGACTGATCACCATGCTGTCAGTGCAGTGTTTGTTACTTGATTATCTCCTATGCTCTTCAAAATCTTAAGAAATCTTGTGATCTTGTACATTTCAATAATGATGAGTCATACAGATCAGTTTGTCTGGACATTGACTTTGACAAAAGTGAGTAGTCAGCGTATCCTGGGATACTTGTCAAACATTGAACCTGGAATCTGCATCACTGCCATTTTAGTCTGGATCTACGCTTATTCAATGTAGAGAAGCGGAGGTGCGTAAATAGATAAATGGTAAATGGACTGCACTTACATAGCACTTTTCTAGTCTTAGAGACCACTCAAAGTGCTTTATAATATGTGCCACATTCACACAAACATTTATACATCCTACCCAAGCACACACTTATACACTGATGGAACAACCATCTGGGTCAATTTGGGTTTCAGCAAAGACACTTTGACACGTGTGGAGGTGCCAGGGATCAAACCACCAACCTTCTGATATGTGGTTTTATTTAAATCTTTAAGGACCCTGTTCCAAAACAATATAGAAACCATTTGAATCGGATAAAGCAAACTCAAGTAGCTCATTCACTTTTATCGGGGGTTTTCATCCTAACCAAGAAAAAAAGTTGGATTAACATCTTCTTCTTATTTGACTCGTATTTTATTTTAATGGAACAAAATTGGCCTTGTACAACTGATGAATGGTATGGTAACAAAATACCTACCCTGATTTGTGCAAGTTAATCTTATATCCAGGAAATTTATGAAATAGGTTAACTATCCTAATCAGAGCTCAGACAGATGTCTCTGGTTACAGAGTTTTAATCAACAATTTAAGTACATTTCTTTCTTCCACGGTACAGTGTCTAATTTTAGGAAGACGATGCACTAGTAGATATGTTTAACAGAAACATATCTGAAATTTTCACTTTGTCCATTTGTTAAAGAGCAAAAACGCAATTCTGACTCAGCACTGTACTGGACTCTCTGAGTATAGATCTTTTTGTTGGGTCTAATGTGAATTAGAATAATTGCGATGGAGGGCAAGACTCTAGATAATGGACTGTGACAGTGAAAAGCCTCCATAATGACTGACAAAAACTCAGGGCATTGCTGTTAAGAACTCAGATGTGAAGATACAGCAGTATCACATTTAAAGTACAGCTCCTTTAGATAAATGTTCATATAAAGCCTGTTCTCAGTTTTTATCTTGCTCAGACATAGACAGCAGACAATGTATGACAAACCACTTTTATCTACATACAGTATACAGTATTTCCCTCTCTTTCACAAACACCCATCACAAGCAGTTACTACAAGATGGACACTTATACACTTCCCTGTTCGTTATATTGATCCATGCTTACACAACATTAGCACTCACTTAGAATGAGAGGCATGTCTTCACCCAAACACAGAAGCACAGAGAATAAATACATGCACACAAATGCACTCACAACCGCAAGCTTGCACATGCATACATCTTAGGATGAAAACACATGCGTCTGCTTTTGGCTGGCAGATTCTTCCAAACTAAATTGGAGCGTACAGCTGCTGATGTATCCATCCAGTGTGTACGATTTAACGAGGTCTGCTCCATCTCGTCATAAATCATATTAATAATCTGAGCTTCCCATTGATTTTTTTTTTTTTTTAAGACATCCCAGTGCTTTATTTGATAAATCCAGCCTTTGTTCCTGATTTAATGAACCGCACACACAAACACACACACACAAACACACACACACACAAAGTCAAAGAGAAGTCATGAAACTGCTTTTCCTTTTAGAAGTCTTTATTCATCTGCGTAGAAAAAAAGACGACAGACCAATAAATGGAATAGCGTTTTGCACCCATTTTTATGTTTATACATAAGAGTGTTTTCATTATCACATCTTAGGGTGACATTTTTAAAGGAAAAGTATTTCTACACAGAATGAAAGGAAGCTTCAGTGCTCTTTAAAAAAAAACAAAAATAAAAACAAATGCAGACATAAATTAAAAAAAAAAAAACTCACATTGGAGCCTCCAACATTACTGGTGCACAGTAACACAGGCTGGAAAAGAGAGAGAGGTACTGAAAGTAAGAATGGGTTTCAACACTTGCAGGCTCTATCTAAATCACACCTCCCCATCATCCCTCTACAGCCTCACTCCTCATTTTTTGTCTCTCTAACCCTTTCCTCTTTCTCTTTAAATCTCTGGCTGTTTGTTAATGTTTTCCTTTGAAGTTCCTCTTCCCTTAAAATACATTAGTGGGGTCAGTGAGAGGCATTTAGAAAGCAGGTGCCATCTGCTTGGTTTGTGTGTTTGTGTCGAACTGCACAGTGTAGCGGTCAGGCTGTGATTCCTATTAAAAGAACTGTGTCTGTGCTGTGCTAAGGCCTATAAAACTGGATGACCAGAGATGTCTAATCTACATGATCTCCCAGAATGCATCAGATCACATTTTTTTTTAAAAGTAGGTTTTACATTTTACTTCGACTTCATTTTAAAATACAAAAAATTAAATACCGTCTTCTGGGGCTGAAATGAATTATTTTAATGATCAGTTAATAGGCCTATGCCATTTATTTTTTCAAATTGTTGATGAAGCTTTTAGTTTATAAAATGTCAAGACATTGTGAAAAATGTCAATTTAAATAAATCAACATCCTGCCCTGGGTGAAGTCTTTAAATTGGTTGTGTATAGTGAAAAAATAAGTTTACTATCATGTAAAACTATGAAAAGCTGCAAATATTCTCAATTAGGAAGCTGAAACAAGGGAACGCATTTTTACTTTATTACAAAAATAATGACAAAAATGTTGCAGATTAAGTTTGTAATGATTCATTTAACCAACTAATAGGTTCAGCTTTATGAGTAACAATCAAGCACAACTACTTTATGACAACACTGGAGTGTTCATATGATATTTACATCAATGTGATGAAGTATTATAATTTGTCCAATAATTTGTTTTTGTTGTATATGTGCATATATATATATATGTGCACACACAGTTCCAATTTTTTGATGAAACTGTAATCTGACCAGTTTTCTGACTTCCACCAAAAGATAAGTTGCTAAAACATTTTATTTAAATTTTCACTGAAAAGAAAAATGTAACCAGCCTCTAGAGGATAATGGGGTTATTTTTATATTGGGATGTATGATTAGGTTTCTCTCTCTTAATTTGCAAAAGTAATTTAGTAATGAGACCAGACCACAATAGAAACTGGGTACAAGCAGTAGCAGAGAGGGAGATTTTTAATAAGTGTTCTTCATAGTCATTTGGCTCTTTTTATGTTTTTCTCTGATTGTCTTGCCATGCCTCTTCTCCTCGTGTTGTCCTACCAAAATTTCTGAAATCATGAATCTATGACTTGTATTGATCACAGTCTTTGAAGGAAGTGTGTTGCCTGTTATCACTGTTATTTGAGTGTAGTAGTGGATACACTGTGGCTACAACTTGAACCATTTTTTGGATGAAGATGTTACATTACTCCAATTGTCACCCCTCTCCTTTACCCCACCAACACTCTTCTTGATCCCCCATCTTCCTTTTCTTTTGTCTGATTTTTTTACCTCCTGCTGCTGCATTTGTCACAGGCTCTTTTTTCACTTATCTTCCTTTTTTTTCTTCTTTTCTATCCCAACTCTCTGCCTTAAGCCAACACACCTCTCTCAGCATCTCTACGCCCAAAACAGCACCCTTCTTTCTTTCCCCTTGTCTTCTTTTATGTTCTCCCTCTCCATCCGTCCATCCATCTATCCATCACACCCCACTCTCTTGCTCTCTCTCTCTTCCTCTCATTAGTCTCCTCATGCTGTGGTTTGTGTCTCCCGTCTCTGTCAGAACTGTTATCACTGCTGTCAGCTCCCTTGACGAGAACAAAGTCGTCCTCTGCTCACGGCACCACAAAAGACATGAGAGAAATAAAAGGAAAGAGCCTCAGCCAAAAAAAAGAGGTGGAAAGGAGGAAAAATTAAAAAGCAGGGGAGTAAACCAGAGGAAAGGAGGGGGCTAGGAACACATCTTTTCATGTCAACCATGATGCATTGTCATCTGTGGGTTATAACAGCCATTGATTTCTCCCCCCATCATCCTTTTTATCTATACAGCACAGAGCTTACAGTTGGTAGGAAGATATGAGAGCTATCTCTATACACATCAAGTGCCTTTTCCTCATATTATAAATATATCTCCCACTAAATCAGCTAAGCCTAGTATATCAACCTCAAATAAGTTACTGTGTATTATCATGAGCTGAGAAAAACAGTAGGTTTGAAAGACACTGAGATATCCAAAAGAGTAAACGTAACCATTTATAACTATAAGTAGCGCTGAAAGAAGGGTCTACTGTATAAAGGTGTATACAGCAGCAGAGTATAGTAGGACTGTAACTTCTGTCACTCAATAGCAATGTCCAATCACCATAGCTGAAGTCAGCCTTTTCTACTTAGCAAACCAATCAGAATTGAACCAGCAGAGGCACAGAGGGTACTTTGGAAACCAAGGACAAAATTGCCACTAGCCAAGGGGCGTCATCCTTAGAAATGGCGCCAGGCATTCATGGCTCAGGGAATGTGTCCTTGTATCATCACGTGTAGGCATAATCTATGTCAGGAATGCCACCCTCTCTGTAGCCACGGTTGGTACCATAAGTGACATGATGGTGGCTGGTTTGGCTGAGGATGGTGCCGTTGAGGCTGCCTGCTCCGTGGCTGCTCCGGTAGGTCCCGTTAGCTTGGGAGGAGGAGGAAGAGGAGGGGAAAATGGTGTGGATGTAGGTGACATCCTCCAGCTTCGGCTGCAATGGCTGATGGGCCATAGCTGTCATTTGAAACCCTGCAGGAGGGGCCCTGATCTCTAAGATGGAAGTGTCTTTCTTGGTGCCTGACTCTACATAGTCATCATAATGTTTTCCGCCCCGACCCCTGCTGTATGATCCTGAGTCCCCAGACATGTAACCTGCTCTCTGTCCATACCAGCAGAAGATGCCAAAGATTAACAGCAGGCTTACTAATGCTGTGGCACCCCCTATGATCCCAGCCAATGGCAGGGCTGTAAGCTCTGAGTCCTGTCCCTCTTTATCTGACCCCTCTGCTCCTGAGCTGACCAGAGATTCTCCAGTCTCTATCTGAGCACAGGCTGGTGCTGAGTTTTTACTGTCCGTGTCCATGCTGCCAGCTCGAGATGAACCCATGCTGGAACCCCCAAAGGGGGGCTCCTGCCGTAGTGGCAGCAGACAGATGAGGTAATGTGAGCGTGGGGTGAGCTGGGTAAGGAGGTACTGTCTCCTCTCTCCAGGAACCAAGGTCTCTGTTATTGAACCAAGGGCTGCACTACTGCCCAACCTCAGCCACGACAAGCGAAAGGAGGGTGCAGGCTGCGGGCACAGCCAACTGACCAGTACACTGTCCGAAGAAAGAGGTTTTACAGTCAGCTCCAAGGTCTCTCCCGATACCTGTCCTCCTTCACTGGGAGACAGAGGTATAACAAGGCCTGGCCGCTTGGCTCGCAGGGTAAACAGGGAACCTTGTGTGGGGACCAAGAGAGAGGTAGTCGTGGTGCTGCCATGGGGAACTGAAGCCACTGCTTGGCCCCCTCCAACACCATCTTCACTCCCTCCATCTTTTTCTGCTGGGTTCACCCCGACTCCTGTACTGGGACCAGCAGGGGGGCCTTCACACTGCTCCATCAGGGAGGTTAGGTCCCTTAGGGTCTGGCCCCTTACTGGCTCAGGCCCCTGACAGGTCAGACCTCTGACTGTCACTGCTGCCCCCCGGCCGTGAAGCCATGCGTGTAGCCAGCGAAGGTTGCAGCCGCAGTACCAGGGGTTTCCTCGCAAAAGTAGCATCTCCAGGCTTTCTGTGTCCTTCAGAAGTCCTCGGGGGAGACTGGTCAGATTGTTCCCTGACAGGTCCAGCCTCTGTAGCCGGCGCATCCCATCCAATGCCCCCCTTGGTATATGGGTCATTCCGTTGTCTTGCAAATGGAGTCGTATCAGGTGAGCTGAAGGCAGGTTGACAGGTGGTGACTGCAGGGCATTCCTCACCAGTGACAGCTCAGTCAGGTTGGAGAGACGAGAAAAGGTGTCATCTGCAATGCGTGTGTTTGCCAACAAGTTCCCATCCAGGACCAAGCGTCGCAGCGAGGACAGCCCTCTGAAGGCATGTGTGGGGATGGTGCTGATTCTGTTGTCGTCCAGTCGCAACTCTTCCAAGGAAGCTGGCAAACCTGCCGGGATGCTTGACAGGTGGTTCCGAGACAGAAACAGCAGTCGAAGCCGTGGAGTCCCACTAAAAGCTCTCTCCTGGATGCTAACTGTGGATATAGAGTTATCATCCAGGTGTAAACGTTCAAGTAATGGTAACTTGGCCAGAGCTGACCGCGGTAACGTTCGTATATTATTATCCTGCAAATGGAGCTCCCGTAACGAAGGCGGGAGGTGTATAGGGAATTCATCCAACTGGTTGGCATATAGGTAAATCACTCGTATGGACGTGCTTCGTTCCAATGAGGGTGGCAACCCTGCGTTACTCAGCCGGTTGCTCTGCAAGTAGAGGATGGCAGCTGTTAATGGTAGCGGAGGAATTATGCTGAGACCACGGTCGTTGCAGTAGACAAAACCCTCATCACAGCGGCACACTGAGGGACAAACAATGCCCTCATCTCCCTCGCCTGTCTCCATGGCAATTGCCGCTGCCGCCAGTTCCAGCACCTCAGCCAGTAATGTGAGGCACAGGAGAAGCAGAAAGAGCCAATCACGGAGCTCAGCAAGACTCTCAGCTGCCATGTTGGTACACAGCTCCTGATTGAAAGAGGAGAAATGGGAAAACGCATTAAAGCAAGTACAATGGTTGTAATTCACTAAAATCAAAGGAAGGTTTAACTCATCACATTCAAAAGAGAAAGTAAAAAGAGTTGTTGACAATAACACATTCGTTTTATATAAATATAGTGCAGGACAAACCACACAGTGAACTTCTTTATCTAAAATTGTTTGACTTAAGTGTGGTATTTTCTAACTGCCTTTAATATGAAGTTATTTTTATCTCTAAAGTGGAGAAGATTTGTGGCTTGAAAAGTCAGATGTAATTTAGAAGGCCTATCCACTATTATGTGGGTCAGAGCGGCCAAGCAGAAGACAAATGGACATTTAGAGGCATAGAGTGCGATAAGGGGTGGAGTGAGTGGGCAAAAAGATTACAAGAATCAGAGAAGGAAAAGGGACAACAGAGATGGAGAAAATTGGACAGTGACAGTTGCAGGGAGTGAAAATAAGAGGAAATTTTTTTCTGGGGATATTAACTGAAATGCAGTGAGTGAGTGACATGAAACTACAATGAAGGCCAGATCGGGGACACGGAAATCAGATTAATTGCCCACAGAGCTGTTCATAGCTTTGAAGACAGTAGTACTTGGGACTGCACTATATCTAACCCTCAAATGAAATTATAAAGAGAACACTTGTGAATGGAGATATTGAAAAGCAGACATCCAAGGGATCCTGACTGTGTATTCACAAACAAAAGACGTCTGCTTGAGGTTATGACCAACACACAGACTGAGAAATGCACACGAATATAAGTAAACATACAGAGCACAAAGCATTCACAAACAGAACAGAGTCTCAGTACAAGCTGACATGTATAATGCATGTTTTCTTCTTGGTTGTTATTGTTCGTGAAATTTCTATAAATTATTCACGAAAGTGGTCCTGAAATCCCCAGAAATGTTTTAGTGAGATGTTTTACAGAAAAGCATTTTTCTGCAACATTAATATGTTCCTAGGTCGATGTTTTATGACTTGTCTCCTAGCGAATCCTTGACACCAACATCAATAACATAAATTTACAATTCAGATAACATGATAACTGAGCACTCACATTCACAGCAGACTATTTATAGAATATGAATAATATACAGTGGTGAAAGTTGTGGAAATTACATTGTGGCACACTCTTGTTTGAATCCTTTCTTTTGGGTAGCCTGAGGCTGGAAAATGTGCCCTGACATGAAATGCCTGACATGATTTGACAGCACATTTGATAAACAAATCCTCTAAAGGCAAGTGTTTTTTTTTTCTTCCCCCCTTCTGTACATGCACGCCTGTGTATGTGTGTTCGTATGTGAACTCAGTGCTAGATGCAAAATTGCCCCTTGGCTGCAGTCAAAATCCATGCAAAGCAAACAAGAGATGGCAACAATAGAAGAGATGGCGCGAGGGGGAGGAAGTAATGGAGGGATGGAGGCGAGGAGACAGATGGAGAGTTGGACAGACAGTCAGAGAAGAAGAGGGGAAATGAGTTCCTGACAGTGGGGACTCAAGTCAGTATCAGCTGAGGTTGCTGCAAAAAGGAGGATTGGTTGGGCTTTGTTTTTTTCTGAAAAATCGGTGTAAAAATAGATACACTTTGTTTACCTGTACATGCCTGTGTGTGTGTTTCTGTGCATGTGTCTGTGTGTGAAAAGAGATCTGTATCAACAACAGCTAGCTCCTGCCTAGCTTGACACGTTATTTGGTATGTAACATTGACAAAGAGTGTGTATGCCACACAATTCGGCAAGGACCCAGAATTTTTTTTTCTTTTCTTAATGGTATTTTTTTTAGCTTAAATCTGGAGTATTTCCAAGCATTTCTAGCATTTGAGAGAAAGAGAAAGTAAGGGAGAGGAACACATGCACACAAGAGGGAGTGTCAAGGTAGAAGTGGAGCCCATATTGGGAATACTAATGAATATCAACTAACATATGCTTCGGTGCCACACTTTCCTGCTTCCCTTTCATAAATATAGTCTTGGCACCAACCTTTATGTGTTTTTACCTACATGCTAAAGTGTCCTATTGACTCGTCCTCCTAATGATCCTTAGATGTTCTATCTTTTCCTGTCCCTGGCTCCTTCTCTCTCCTCTTTCCAACTGTCGTTCTCTCGCATTGAACTCTCCCCTCTCTGAATCTTTGTCACGCCATCTACCTCTCCCATCCGCCCACCATCACCTCCTCTCCTTCATAATCTTTCATTATATCTGCTCTTAGGATTGTTTACAGAAGTGTCCATGCAGTTATCCTCCAACTCTCCTCCTCTGTCTCTCTCTTTTCTAATCCTCTTTTATTGTTTCCTCTCCAGTTGTTCCTTTATTCCTGCATACTGAGATTGGATCAATCAACTCTGGTCTTGCTGTCCAGACCTCCTCTCCTCTCCTCTCCTCTCCTCTCCTCTCCTCTCCTCTCCACCATGGCAGCTTAGTTTCTCTTTTTCATTTAGATGCAGTAGACCTCTCTTTCTCACTCCCTCTCAGCCTCAGCTTTCTCGCCTCCGCATTCGCCTTCCTCTCCCTTTGTGGCGTTTTTTTTCGACCTAACATTTTCCCCCCAACATTTCAATCATGTTCTGAAATAAAAGGCTTTGTTGGAACACATACCCAGTGTGTGTTTGTTTTTGTTTTTTTTTCTTTTCTTTCATGTAGCTGAAAGCAAGATGTTCTTCATTGCAGTGAATGTAGGAAAGCGTGTGTGTGTTTGTATGTTTGTGTGTAAAAGGTCTGATCGACCCAGGGTGTGACTGCTGAGGGTTTGCTAACCTGTTCAGTCTCTGTGCCCTTCACGTCCGCCGCAGTTTTGTTTTTCCTGAATCAAGGATTTGTGAGGAGGAGTATTATTGTGTCTATATGTGCGATTGAGGATGTCGCTGTGGTTCTCTGTGTGTGTAAGCGCAGTTTCCCAGTCGTCTTTGAATTGTTCAGAAGTGTAGCCTTGTTCCTTGGGGCCGTTGAATCTTTCTCAGCTTGGGTGAATGATGATAGGGATGATGATAGCCTGTACTCCAGGGCTCCACGAGAAGCAACACCAGCATGGCTCAAAGCCGCCTCGGCACCCACATTTGTGCGGTGTGTGTGTGTGTGTGTGTTTGTGTCCTGCTGCCAAGCTCTCTTTCTCTCTCTGGGTAAGGGGCTTTTAGGCCTGCCAACTCAAGTCATCTTCAATGAGTGGCCACAGGGACTAATTCTGAAACAACCCCCCCCACACCCAAATGCTACAGTTTGGCAAACAGTCAGAAGATGGTTGAGGGCTCAAGGGTCCTTCTTGGAAGTCAAAAGCAATCCTGGATATTCATGCAAGCAGTGGGTCATGCAAAAATAGTCCTGCGCTGTGCTACACTTGCTTTGAATTGCCAGGTAGTCGTCTTAATTAATGAGCAGCGGGCTGAGAATAAGTGGGATTTCCACAGCTCAGAAAAATCCAGCTGAAAGTCCCGATCTGCTATTATTGGTTGTATTATAACAATTATTATAACATAAATTTCACAGTCCACTGATGGTAATGTGCATGTTTGTAGGCTCTGATGGAAAAGTTAACATGGTACAGAATATGGGATGTAAGAATTTGATTCCTTCTCACTTTCTTCTGCTAAATGTTCGAATGTTTCCTTTTCAGTACGCACAGGTCATCTCCAGAGGCAGCAAAGCCAGATGACAGTGTGTACTGTGTGTAGTCCACTCTAAGGAGTGCAGTGATGGTTAGTCACGTTGCTCAGTGTGAAAAGTTCTCCCACAGGTTAGTAGGGATGAACTGCCGTCTGTAATCCGAAAGATCCTAGACTTCAGTGGTGTTTGCTTCAACAGGAGAGCTGGCTGAGTGTTAGTGAGCACCAACCTGAAAAGAGAGAACAGACAAGTACAGTCTCAGTATTTTCATTTGGGATTTGGAAAGGTTTTAAACAAATTAGGTAAATAATATACTACAATGTGGCTGTATGTCATCAACTAAAAGTAATGGATTTGTTATTGGAATCAGTTGGTGTATGATGTGGAAATGTACTGCTGATTATATTAAATTGCTGGCACTCACTGGACAGATGTTTAGTTTTAGCTGATAATTTGATGATGGTTGTTTTACCTCACTGTAAAATCTGTTTGACTGGGGTGAAAATGCTTTTTAACAATTTAACATGTGATTGGACAAACTGCAAACATTGCTTGGTAAATACACTACTTGTCAAAAGTTTTAGGAAACCTCAATATTTCCAGTTTTTATTGAATTTTCAGCAGTGGAAGTTCAATGAAATAACCTTAAAGTTGCACAAAGGTAAGTTGAAAAAAAGTTTTAAGTAATTGAATAAAATGAAGCCTTGAAAGTTAAAGTGAACAATTTAGCAGTGCCAAACTTTCTCTGGCGACTTACAAATCCTTTGTGTAAAGGCAGTTTTGGAACAAACTGTGCTACTATAGCGTCACATTATTAGGACAACACTGTACAGCAGAAAGTAGTACTGTATATTACTATCTGAATGGTGAGAAAAATATGAGAAACAAAAAAAGAGACTGGTTGGTCAGGGATTCATCCTACAGGAAGTTAATGACCCAAAACATTAGAAGAACCAGACGGTGGCTTCACATGATGGAGGAGCAACACAGCCTCCTGACTTAAACCTCATAAAGGTGGAGGACAGAAGGTGAAAGCAATGAAACCTGCAAGTGAAACATCTGCAACAGAGTCGGGACAAACTATCTGAAGAACAGTTTTCTTGTAAAGAGAACATCATGAAAGTGTTGTTGACTGCTGGATGAGTCCAAAAAATTTAGATTGAATTTAGTTCAAGAAGACTCCATAATTTCTTGCTTTTGAAATTTCAAATTTTGTTTTCTTCTTAAATTTCAAAAACAGTGAGACCCAGAATTATGTTAATTTAAACAACAAATGGAAAAATGGAGGCATTCTGAAACTTTTAACAGATAGTATATACTTTAAACAGAGTTACTCAAATGCATGATGAGGATGCATGAAAATCGTCCATTGTGTCGGTCTGGGGTCACTTTATTAACTTCTCCAGTTTAGGGCAGGATTAAACTGAAACTGTCAGATAAAGCAGGTCTTACTGCAGGGGCTCAACATTTCTGGCTAATTACCACCCACACATATTACACAGAGTTACAAACTTTTAAGCAAAGAAAGATGTTTCATAATGCTGATTACTTAGCCACAAAACTATTACAAGTAAGTACAATATCTATGGATAAATACAAAAAATCTATTTTTCTATGCACTTAAAATGATCTCACAGTGAGTGCTGAGTGAAATTTCAGAACTTGTGTCTAAAAGGTTAGGTAAGGCATCTTGTAGGCTGAAAATATCTCTGTCTAAAGGGTCGTTGTCTCAGGAATAGACTTCTCTGAGCTTTGGGCTCAGTAATGTCACATCATTTGTTTGAAATAACTGTCTGAGAATCCAAGAAAGGTCTGAAGTCTTTACTGCAAAAATATTCAAATATTGGCACAGGCACAGCTTGTGTGTATTTATTGCTAAAATAAATAGAAAATGCTTGTAAGGGTCTGCATAAATTAAATGCTTTCCTGTCTTAGCTTTTTTTAATACCAGCCTTTAAATGGCACCAAGTTGTAATGTTTGGCTTCAATGCTGGCACGGTATGGAATACTAAAAAGCACGGACTAAATAATTATCCCCATCAGAACGGTTATACCTTTTAAAATTAAGTACGTCGTGAAAATATTCCTGAAGGTCAATGCTGCATATGCGCAACACTTAGCTCCCAGTGGACACAAACCTCCCATTAAGGTAACTCCATGTTTTATATCTGTTTTTTTTTTTTCTTCACACAAAACTTTGGAGCTTTCATTAACCACTACGTGTTAAGTGCCTGTAGTTTGTGTGCAGAATCAAACCCCCTAGTGAACACTGGCTTTAGAAATATAAGGTTTTCATCAGGCATGCTGAGTGTACAGAGACAGATTCATCAAGGCCATTAACTGCTCCGCTGCTCACATTCGCCTGTTCACTTCATCCCAGAGTAAGTAGACTACATAGCCAACTGGGAAATTATCATGCACTTTGCTTAAACACAAATAGAGACAAATAAAGCCGTCCTCATTTTCATTTTCGAAGAACACATGCTGTAGCTGGGAAGAACTTGGTGGACAAGCTGATGTCTGTGCTTGTGTGCATCCTTGAAGGATATTTAAAAAGGCCATAAATTGTGCACGATACACCCTGAAGTCAGAGTGAAGTGTGTGTGTTTTTGTTTTAGGCTTAGTGTGTTAACTGGTTTCACAAAAGGACTGTGTTTAACTGGATGAGTAGTTTAGTGGGTTAGGTATGTGGTTGCTGTGGGATAAAGTTGGGCAGTGTGTGGTGAGATAAATTGCCCTTTTTATAAAACAGCTCCAGACTGATATTCAGTTTGTGGCGTAGTAAACTGATTTATATGTGCAGAGTGCGCCTAACATGCGTAATGAAAACAGCTCGACGTGGAACAGAATGCTAAACAGACATTGTTTGCTAAACACGCCGACTTTGTGATTGGCGTTTAAGAAAAAACAAGATAACGGTCTATTGAAGGACAGAGGAGATGTATAGAGAGCTTTATATTAGGCGCTGTATGAACATTATAAAGTGCTACACCCATCATCATTCCATTCATTTCTAATCCATTGATTGATGTCTAATACTTCAAAATAATGAAACCCTCTTGTGTTAGTATTTTGGAGGCCAAGCTTTCAAGTGGCTTAGAAGTCAAATCATAATTCAAAGGAAGACTTTTAATTGGATGTCATCAGTCATGTATTAACAGTAGATGTCAACCTTAATAACAGTAACTGTCGTTTTAAAATACGTCTTCTTAATTGGTTGCAATGCCTGGTACAAAACCACCACCCTTACACCCTGCACTAATCTTTGCACCACAGGCAAAACGTCTGCCTGCATTGGACAAGATGTGAATATTGAACATCAGCAGCATTTCCACAGCCCACTGCCATTGCCCATTAGACATCAATATATGAAGAACTATCTGTATACTGGCTGTCCTTAAAACTTTTGGTGATGGCTTTTTAGAAGCAAGCCTAGCTAGGGGAAGAGTGATGGGCAGGAGAAAGAGGAAATAGGGAGAATTTGGGAGCATGTAGCAGAGCATGGATGGAGGAGGCAAAAGCCAGGCTCAAGCCATTAGCAGAGGGGAGTAGCTGAAAAGGATGTTTGGCAGATTTTACGGAAGGTTTGAGAGAGGTAGAGAAAGTTACTGCTTTCTTTTAGTCATACTGTCATTGATGCATTGTAGCAATTTTACCACTTTTCAAAGGAATTATCTGACTAAATATTAATCAGCAATTACTCAAAATTTGAATATAACTTTTAATTCAGAGAGAGAGCCTAAATAAAAAGATGAATAGCTGCACCTTTACTTGTACCCAGCTTTCTTTCACTGCAAAAAGAGCTTTGAGTGGTCTTTCAGTTTATTGCATGTTTATATATTTTATAAAAATTGATATCATCAAGTGTCTTAGTAGCACACTCATTCACATAACAGCTGCTTTATTTATATTCACATTCAGTCAGAAAATAAAATCTCAAGCAAATGAGCAAATTTCAAGAAGAGAAGTCAACGACTATATTATAAAGTTCCACTAGAACTACAATATCTGGCTATATTACACAAACAAAACACCACGTCAAAGTTAGTGGTTCTCATGGCAATAAGAAAAGTATAAATGTAAGAAATTGAGTTAAGAATTGTTAAAAAATAAATATTCTTCTAAAATGCGAAGATTTTTTTTGTTGTTTTCTAAGAAAGCGAATATTTGTAGGTTTTGTGCTGTTAGTCACACAAAACAAGCAATTTGAATATGTGAACCAGGGATTTTAGTAAGTTGTGAAAGGTATTACATTTGTTTTCATGCAACTACTGATAAATGAATGATGTAAATCACTAGTTGTCAGTGTTTATTTCTCGATTTGTGTATAATTAAATCTCGGTATTAGCCCACATGTGTTCAGGTTGCAGTCCATTTACCTTTTTGCATGATGGCAAGTTGTTTCATTAATGTCAGATATATGCTAAAGACAGGTCATTAGAGAGGACCACAGTCAAATGAGTAACTGTTCCCAGGTAACGTTATGACATGAGGAAAAATGTAACCTGGAAAGGTTAAGTTCTTCAATAATAAAGTGTAAAAGCAGCATTTTCCTTTTGAATTGGTAAAACTTGTCCCTACAAAATAATTGTTACATGTTTTTCCTACGTTATTATTGGCTACTTTTTCACAACTCTCATCGTAACTGTCACACTGTTAGTGAGGAGTAGAAACAGTAATAAAGAGAGCGGTTCCCACTCTTCAGGTGCAGATGGACCGTAAAGTGTTGAGGTCAAAAACGTTTCTGATTGACCCCCCACTGTGCATCTTTTCTGTGTGTTTATTTTTTTTTCTGCATAACAGGGAGCAGAGAGAACGCCTCATTCCTTAGGGGGACAGAAATCACTCTGCTCTTGTAAGCCAGTCAATGACAACTGTGTAGCCTACAGGCACGCTACACTATGTGACTTTCACTGTGGCTTCTGTGCCGTCCAAATGCTCTCGCTATTTTGTTTTCCTCTTTCCTTTTGTGCAATAACAGTGCTATTCACATTTTTTTCTTTGCTTGACGGGCAGACCCGTGAAGGAGGCTGGTGATAAAACATCTGAATGAACTGCGAATATTAGAACAAATTTATGACAATATAAACATCTGTTTTAGAAAATTGTACAGATGTGCAAATATGTGAGGAAAATTATTGGTGTTCTTACAGATTTTCACACGGAGTTAACATGTGTACACAGATATGGCCAGAGCATTCATATATGTGTACCACATAGATACACAGAGGAGAGTCCAGTACTACAGGTGTGTTTATTTGGGCATGTCCTTGTTCTGACAAGAGGAAATGATGGGAATGAGACTTAGAAGCCTCTAGTTAAAGAACTACTAAACTGAAGAGTGCACTCTTGAATGTTTTTGCCACTTTTATCAGATATTACATAGAAAGAATAAAATCTTTAGTTTTTCCAAATTCTCCTTCAGGTGACCTTGTTGCATTATCTCAAATGTGACACACTGTACTGGGTGATGGCAGCAATTTTTTTTCCCATTGCCATCCACCAATTTCTCCATCATGCTGTTCAGAATAATTTGCAAAATAGAAAGCATAGAAAAGTGACAGCTGTGATACTTGGCAGTGTGCTTTGTCTGTGCGCTGTAGGGAGCTGTGTAGGAGCTAGGAAGTGAGGGAGTAGGAGCTAGGGATTAATAGTTACGGGGCTGGGGACCAAAGTCTGAGTACTTTGTAATCATGTGGCTGCCTAACCCCAGTGTTAGCGAGGTTGATGAGCATGCGTCCCTGCTGACACACACTCTCTCTACATCCACTCTGCTGAATATTAATATGGAGCAGAGAATTCCTCTGAGCCCCATTGTCAGACGGCCCTATTGTTCTCTGCTGGCCTCTGCCTTGGCGCGTGTGTATGTGTGTATTTAGTATTAATGCCTAAGTTGGTGTCTACATTGTGTGCTCATGCATATTATGCACATGTCTTGATCGCGTAGTGTGTGTAGGCTGTAACAGAGCAGCCGTTAAAGCGGAAGTGAGGGAGATGAGGGGTGCGTTTGTGGCCCACCATGGCCCATAAAGACAACTGGCCTGAGAGCACTTGGACCAGCCATCAGGGCCCAACATTGGCAATTATTTCACCTAGAGGCACTATCTGAAAAATGAACACTCTCATTAAAATGGCAAATAGTGTGCACATGTGTATGCATGTAAATGGGGGCGTGTGTGCACCCCAGTCAATTTAGAGGCACAGCAAATATATGGCAGCACAAATGCTTGTCTTTCAATCAAAGCGTAATGTGCTATTTATGATGTTTGACTGTGGATGTGTCCTCATGTATGTGTGTATTTACACAATTTGTCTATGAATGTGGGCAAATCTGAGTGTGAGTGTGTACATCTTTGTTTGTGTGGGTGTGCATATGTATCTGTATGGATTTATGTGTGTGTGTGTCTGAGTGTGTATGTTTAACTACCCCACACACGTAACCTCCCCATCGCTGCCTCCCAGTTTCTCATTTACTGAGCCAGAGTGAAGGAGTGTGGGGAAACGAGAAAACAAGTGATAGGGGGTGGGGGGGTAGAAGGGAGAGAGAGAGATGGGTGGAATAGAGGCAGGGAGGGAGGCAGGGAGGAAGGAGGGTGGAGGTTTATACAGGAAAAATGAAGTGAAGCCGGAGTAAAGGGAGAGAGGAAGAGAGGAGGGATGGCAGAGAAGTAGACAAGATAGAGAAGCAGAGGCAGGAAGACGGGGGCAAAGAGATGGAGGCGGAGGAGGAGGCAGCAGATTTATGAAGCCATTGGAATGTAATTTGGAGGCAGAAATTACTGTCAGACTGAGCAAGGTTTAAAGTCAGTGAAGCCTGAATCCATGGCCTGCTACTGTGTGCTTGTGTTTATGTGTGTGTGGCAAGTATCACAGACAAATGGATAGCAAATGTGATGCAGAATAATACCACAGAAGCTTTGCAGTTACTTGTCATACACACTGAACGCTGTGTGTGTGTGTGTGTGTGTGTGTGTGTGTGTGTGTGTGTGTGTGTGTGTGTGTGTNTGTGTGTGTGTGTGTGTGTGTGTGTGTGTGTGTGTGTGTGTGTGTGTAGATGTGTATGCACATTTTTACTACTCTGCCATGCATGAGTGACGTGACTACATGGCATCAGAACATAACCCGGCATTCATATTTAACAGCTCATATTTCATCTATGCTTGAACACACAGATACATGGACACACACACACGCACACACACGCACACACACACACACACACACACACACAGGCACTGAATTCTTGTCAGGCTCTGAAGGCCGTGACTCCGGCAGAATCAGTCGAGGGTGTCGGCGTGGACAGAGCGAAGGCTGGAGGGGGCATAGTGGGAGAGAAAAAGATGGAGAGAAAGACTGTCGGCGAGAGACAGAGAAAAAGGTAGAGGTGGGAAATGAAACAGAGGGAGGGAGAGACTCTAAGAGGGGCTAAAAAGAAGAGTGAGAGGGATGTGACTAGCTTTCTAACACAGTAACACACAGCTTCCATTTAGCATGAGAGGGGGGGCAGAAGAGAGAGATGAGGGAAGCAGCAGAGCAGGGATAATCAGCAAAGATCTGAAGGGAGGGAAAGGCTTAATACACTGATTTTTTTCAATCACTTCTAGCATCTCTTTGACACTTGGCTGTAACACACACACACTGAGGGTTGGCTCTATTTTCGCTGCAAATTTCTGCTTGGACTCCTCATCATTAGTTGCAGTGAGCAAACAATTAAAAGAACAAGACTGCATTTTTTTTTTCCTTGTGTGTCTTTTTAAAGTCAATCAATTCCAAGCAGCTGTGGCTGAGCCCATTAATCTTTAAAACAGTTTGATATGAAAAAAAAAAAGATGAATAATGTCCTTAACTTTTCTCAAACTGTGTGTTTATTGGGGATTTTTTCACTCAGAATAATACACATTGATGCCCTAATGAGTATTTACAACAGCAGGATGGTGTATGTGGCACTAACTCAAAATAAACTAATGTCCTTGTTCATTGTAATGAAATAACTGGTCAGCCAACATCCCATGAACGAACGCTTGTAAAGGTCTGTGACACAGAGGAATGTGGTTCGTTGGAACAAAGTACAGAATATGAATATTCCCAACCTCATCCTTTACATTATGGACATTTTAATGATTTCTAACCTATTCCTGCTCCCAGCTCAGCAATAGCTTCCACTGTAAAAAAGATGGTAGTGGAAGTCTATGAATGGTTGTAGTCAAAACAAGATGGCTGTCCCAGATATTTTACATTGTTGACATGTGGATGCCCATGCCGTTTAAACTGGAGCTGCTTAGTGTATCATCCAGATTTGGAGCAAAAAAAAAAAAAAAGTGCAACAAGCCTCACAACAGCCCTTCAGTAAGGTGAGCATTAATCTGCCACTCAGAAATGAACAAATGTATTTAGAGAGATGTAAGCACACTGCTTTAGCACAGGAGTAAAGTAGTTTACAAGAGATGTACTAATGTTCTTATCACTTTCATCCCATATTTGATCCATTTGATGTGGCAAAACCATGTTATTGAGGTTTTATTGTGGTTGTATAAGAACACAGAGAAATGTGTTTTGTTTGTAGTGTTTTTTTTTTTTTTTTAGATCACTCAATATATAACTACAGGAATTTCAAGAAGCACCCTGAAAATTACAGCATTGATGTTGCACACATTGAGAGGAAAAAATGTGACAGTGCAGATAAATGTCAAAACAAAGGTGATCTAACATAGTAAGTAATATTTTAGTATCAGCGGCTTCATACAGCAGGTCTGTGCCTGCACGGATTATTTGCCGCTGGTCTCAATCGGCAGCTACTCTCTTGAAATGGACGTCGCTCTCACACATGCACGCAAAGTTCTTCGGATCTTCTCTACCCTTACATCCACACAACAGCAAACACAGTCACCCATACAGCCTCCCATACATGCACGCACACACGCTTTTGTTCTCTCTTGACCTGTGAATTTGCAGTGACTTTCGCTCCTTCTCTCACACACACACACTTTCTGTTACACACACCGTCTCTCTGTTCTTTGTTCTTCTAGCCAGTGTTAATGATAGCAACACCATTATGCACTGTGACAACACTACCTCCCACTTATATGGCAGTTCACACCATGGTACAATCTCTCTGCTTCTGTCTCTCCCTGCTTCCCTCCATTTCTCTCCTCTCCTCTCAGTATAGTGTTGAGGTCAATTATCTCTGAATTTGCTTATACAGTAGGCTGACTACTTCAGGCTGTGTGAAGGTGTTAAGTAGCATCTGTAGATTATTTAGTTGCTTTTCTGACATTCACCCGCCTTCAGCAACACCCTTCTTTTTTTGTTCATTATTCTTCTTTATTATATTTAGACTCTGTGTTTTTTGGCATCCTCTTCTATTTGCTGCCCTTTCCTCTAGTCTTTTTCTTTCCTCTTTCCCTGGTATTGCTTTTCTGTCTTTCTCCATGTCGCATTCAATCTGTTTCCTCTCGTTTCACATCTTTTTACCTCTTTCTCATTATTGCTTTTTACATGACCTCAGCAATCCTAATGAGGGGAAACTATAAAGTGATGTTACAGTTTGTTGTGAGCGTTTTCCCTGAAAGCCTCCACTGCTACTTGTTCCTGGGTTTGGGTCTAATTACTGGTGAGAGTGCAAGCACTTGCAAGTTCAGGTCACCTTCACCTTCAGGTTATTTTTGTGCTGTTTCTCCTCTTTGTTGAAACAGGTTCTCGGCCTCATTAACAGTATACATGTGTTTAAGTCTCAGTTTAAAAAAAGTCAGCCTCCTTCAATTTGGGACCTCGTCCACTAGAAAACTTCTTAAAGTGGACAATCATCACACCACTGACATTTTGCTTATCCATATCAGCTCTTTACATTTAGGTTGGGGTAACTATTGATCTGTCGCCACTGTGCCAACTTAAAAAGAGGCAGCAATCCTCTCACCTGTTTAACTGTCTGACTTTTGATACACAAGTCAGTTTTTTTGGAGGGATTGGGTTATTAATACTCTGTCAAGCTATGCAACTTATCTACTATATATCAAAGTTATTAATTTTCTTATCATAATTGCTATCATTTCATCCCCATCATCACTCAGCTCTACCTTTGATGTGTACGTTCAGTTTATTTCAGTTTAGTTGTGGTGTATGGGAGGGAATCTTTGCAAAGCAACAAAATCGTAGATAAGCTTTTTACATTAAATCCTTTCCTGCTACCTTATCTGTGTGCATATGTGTGTGTTGCTAGTGCTCCTTGCTGTGGTTCCTTTTTTCCCCTCTACATCGTTTCCTCCTTTCTCTGAACAGTAAAGCCAGGACAAAACTCCAACGGTGATAAGATGAGAGCGAACTACTGAGAGGCAAGCAGTGCAAATGGGAATTTTCAAAAGATGGGTCCTGAAACCTATTGTCAGAGGGAGAGAGGAGATGAAAAAAGGAGTGAAAAAGAGTGAAAGAGAGAGGCTGTGAGAGGGGAACATAGATGGAGGCGGACAGGGAGACAAAGTGAGCTGTAGAGTTTTTGCCCTGGAGGAAGCCAGTTTCCAAAGAGGGAGTGAACAGCAGAGGAGGGAGTAAACGAGACTTTGAGAGAGAGCGCTGCTGGAGACAGGAAAACAGAGCAAGAGAGGAGGAGGAGGAGGTGGGGACAGGCTAAAGAGTGGAGGCAAGGAGGTGAAAAGGGAGCGCAGCAGTGGGGATCAAAGAGAGGTAGAGAGGGAGAGGTAGTCATGAAAAGGAAAGAAAAGAGATGGGCGGACACACACGACACCTAGAGTGGAGGTGTTATGCATAAATATGGTGCGAATAATGAAAATGCTGGCAGCTTTATTTTAAACACAGCAGCTAATAATTAAAAGTCAGATCTCACACTCTGGGCTACAGAGACAGCACACAGATTTTTATGCATAAGCGGTAAATAAACTGTATTATCTCTCAGGAAGCTACAACCTTAGGTGCTGACAATATATTCAAAGTGCTGTGAGCTGGAGTCCAGCTTCTTCACCCACTTGTTTCACCTCCAATTAGGGTTAGACAAATATGCAGGTTTAATGATGAGTGTTCACATTTTCTGTCGGAAGCAGCAGCTTAACGAAAATTTCCTTGTCTTTCAATTCAAATTTGACCATTTTAATGGCAAACAGGAACCCGTACTTAAAATGACTCACTGTTTTCTCTCAGCATGTTATTCTTGGAAAGACAGAAAAGCCTTCTGCAATGGCAATTACACCATGGGACACTGAAA
Organism: Rachycentron canadum; assembly: GCA_038496675.1. Classification (NCBI taxonomy): domain Eukaryota; kingdom Metazoa; phylum Chordata; class Actinopteri; order Carangiformes; family Rachycentridae; genus Rachycentron; species Rachycentron canadum. Next base: position 3,965,037 of record CM076655.1, read on the forward strand.
AGCCAGTGAAACTCTCACAGATGAAAGCTTTTAGGTGGGTTGGCAGCTCCTTAAGGCAGGGTGAGGCAGGTTTCATTGCAGGTTTTTACAGACTGACAACCCTGAAGCTGTGAGTAAAATCCTCCCACACCATGCTGGAATGATTTCTCTACTTAGCCATCTGCGATAAAGAAATAATATTTATGAAAACATATTCACTAGCTGCAGCAAGAGAGGAGCCTTCATCTAATCACGATGTGACCAGGCTAGTGTCTGATTGAAGAAATAAAGACCTTTAATATTGGCTTGTTTTATCAGTCTAACACTGGGAGAAAGCATTGAATTTATCTACACCAAAACAAAACATAAACACACAAAATCTAACTACACACCCATTTGCCTGTAATGTTATATGCCAGGAGGTGCTATGCTATACCCCATCTCTAAGCAAAACACACGTTTCCACACAGCCTAGCATGCATAAACATCTTCTCATGACAGTATGTGGATAAATAATCCCATTAAATATGATTGAGGGATTTTCCGACTCAAAGCATTTACACCCTCTCTCCATCCCTTTCCCCTTTCTCTCTGTGTCTCGCTTTCAATGAGGTAGGCACAGGAAGTATCAACAGGCAATTTAGGGGCCGGACACCCTGAAACACACACGTAGACCCACACATATGCACACACCGTCATGCATGCACAAGAGTCCACCAGAAGGCTCTCTTAGATAGGTAATAACTCTTGTTAGGTTGAACTTGGCACTGGTGCCTTTGATTAGAATCTCTGGAGTCTTATGTGTGTGTCTGTGTGTGTGTCTGTCTGCGTGTGTGTCTGTCTGCGTGTGTGTCTGTGTGTGTGTGTGTGTGTGTCTTTGTTTGCATGACAGACGGAAAAAGTTGTTTTAAATCCAATAAGATATGAAGTACATGTGGTCTCCTGCTGGCAGACTGAGGCACATTACTGAAAGTTCAAATCCAGCTAACAAGCTTTGTTACCTTTCACCCACCATCACACTATATCACTCTCTCTCCCTATTATTTCCCGTCACTCTCCATTTCATTATTATTTCGGAAAAAAAAAGATTCCACTGGAGCTGAGCTTTTCAAACATACAAAAAAATGAGAGATATGCTGTTGCTCAGTAAAGTGAAGTGAACTGAAGAGATGCAGCTACGGGCTGTCTGTCAGTCAACAGTTGCCCTGTTTACCTTTGTTCCTCATCATAAAGAGACAATGAGCTCAATCCAGAAAAGGCTATAAGGTGATAATCAAAGCTTATTCACACACAGAGTCAGGCATGATCATTGCTTAACTGAGAGATGTATTGGAATTCAATACATCAGGTCAAACACATTCCTGCCAGTTGCCCTCACAATGAAGCACCGTCTTGTATTGCTTTGAGTGAGTGTGGCTCGCTAACTGGCTTGTGCATATATTTATTTCGTTCTTTGATCAGCTCAGATAGTGTGGCAGTGTTTGCTTTCACTCCTTGTTGCCATGGTAGTTGGTAGAAATGTGGCATTTACTTGTTTTGGTCCAAGAGATTTTGGTTCATGAGTAGGTTGTAGCTCTGAGAAACACTTATTAATGTCATTACACCTAATTGCTCTGATATTTGGTCTAAATCTTGTGTAGGCATATGGAATTTAATTTATGGTTTTGAACACATTAGAACATGTTCAACAAGAGTCACAACTAGGTAGAAAACTAAAGTGTAAAATAAAGAAATAGCCTCAACCTCAACCAACATGTCAGGTTCAAATTAGACACTAGCCAACACAGAGGCTTTTCAACAGACACACAAATAGTACATTTGAACAGTCACTGTTTGACACAAGCAGTTGCTAAGTCACAGTCATAGTTGATGCAAGTCCCAAAATCTAATAATTTAAAAACATAGACACACACACAGTTCAAACCACATGACATTGCAACACTTACTTTTGCTTCAGGCAACACACTCAGACTGCTGTGTTGTGGTGCAACTGATATGAAATTGGAAGACAATCTGAAGCTTGTGGGACACTGATGCCACTATGAATGATCTGCAGTTTGGGCAAACATCAGAGATTTAAACTATGGGATGGCAAAAAAAAAAAAAAATTATTTAATTTAATTCTAATTCTGCATATCACATACTAATACTAACAAATCCTAATTTTTGTTGGGAGAAACATTTTATTTCTTTTTTCATATTCTAAGTAGTTTCAATGCAAAGTTACAATGCAAATAAAAAACAGAACAAAAAAACATTAGAGATGAATGGTCCTTTATTCCCAAAATAATCAGCAACCCCAGGCAATAGGTACTTGATTTATTCATTAATACTCTCATACCTGTATCCGTCCATTAACTTTCTCAGCCTTTGATCCATGAAGGATCAAAAAGAAATTTCTCTTTGCCTCAAATGAGCTTTGGTCCTTGCTTTCCTTTATTTTCTCTAAACTTTATCTTTGAGCTCTGCTGTTTTTAACACATTTAAGTCCACTTTAGCAATTTGTCAGAAATATGTGATTATGTTTCATTAAAACTGGCAACTGAATCTTTTGTTTTCTGACAAGTGTGTATACAAGTGTAATCGGAGATAGTTGGTTAATAAATAAGTTGATCAATAGCAGATTATAACCCTGATCAGCAGCATTTCTTCAGTCATATTTCATACTCAAATGTGAGGATTTGCTGCTGTTTGAAGATGTCACCTTGAGCTCTTATGACTTACAAATTGTAGACAAGATGAATAAATTATTGTTTGAAAAAATGGCAGATTAATCAAATACAAAAGCCTTTATTTTTTCACATTAACTATAACTAAAACTAACACATATAACTTGTATCAGGAGCCATTCACAAGACAACAGTTTGTCCACATGTAAACCCTTATTGCAGATGGCTTATTGAGCAGCTTCTCTTCAGCATCTTTCATATGTTTCTTAATTATGTAATTAAATATTACTTTTTTTTTTTTTAAAGTGAGCAGCCTATTTGTGTATTCCTGTCAAGTCTCTAGCACAGTCTCTTTTTCTATAAGTGAGAGTAATCTCCTCAATTTTAATTGAACAGAGCACAGCTAATTTCTCATTTTTACAGTTATTCAGCTCATTTTACATGGCACTATTTAATCAAAGGTGCCAGTATTTCTGGAGGCATCTGTGACTTGTTTAAAGCTAGGTAAAGGAACAGTGCAAGCTTTCTGAAGTCGCCTCTGCTTCTCAAACAAAAGCTCATCTCTGAACTTCTCTCTGTGTGACTCCTACTCTCTGAGACCTGCCTGCATCTCCTATACTATTCCTCTGCTTCAATAATGGACTCTCACTCACACACACACACACACACATACTCAGACATAAAGCCATAATGCAATATAACAGCATAATTCAAGGCCATTGTGCTTGTCATTCTGTGTGTGTTCATGCCTGTGTGTGAGAAAGCCTCCCAAATAGTTAAAACCTTTCGCTGTCTAATGCATCTCTCTTATCTGGCATCTAATGTGGGATATATTTATCTCAGGTTTTCTGCGGATGGTATTTATTATGTCCTTTCGGGACAGTCTCAGTCAAAACATGGCGCAAGCTTAATTATATAAAAGCAGTCGGTTTCATTGCTAAGCTACCTCCTACAATGGATTGCATAAGGCATCAACTAAGACAGTAACTAGGTCTACATAGAATCCATTTTGTAATGTCTGTATACTGAAAATCAGTCGCTCCTCTTATTTGAGCTCTGCAGATTGTTCCCTTTTTCATGCAAAGAGGAAAAGTGTTAGAACCTAGCTTGTCGTTTGGGGAAAAGGGAATCAAAAGCAAAGTTTTTGTGTAAAGCTTAGTCAGCTATGTCATGCATAATAAATTAACCACATAGACTTTGTAATATATTCAGCAAACCTGTCACTGGGGTGTCCTGAAGTCTGAGCTGAATGTATTATCCCAGTTACACCTGGCATTGATATACAACGCGTAACATACAATATGTATGTTAATACAATGTGTAAATGCATGCAACATTATAACTTATTTGAAGGAGTATGTCTGGCCACCTGGCTAATGTAATTCAAAATTTCACTTTCTTTTGGCTCTGTTTTTTTTTTTTTTTTTGGCCTCTAAAATTCCAGAGATAAATATCTCAGTCTTCAGCGACTAAATGCCTTCACCAGCTCTGTCTTTCTGTCCTTTGGTGCTGAACAGGTTGTGTACATCAGTTTTTTGTTTGTTTTTTTTTGCTGAAAACAGCTGCCTGCTGTGGCTAAAAACAATGCAATAAGCAGTGAGAGTGAACCATAACAGTGAAGTTGTGGTCCTGTTAGCTAAACAATGAGCCGTAAATTACTATAAAGCTCCATTAAAGCTGAACTGCAGATTCATGTGATAATTCTCTGTAGGTTAATCACTACAAGAACCCCCTTTGACACTTGACTTTGACTTTGTCATCTTATACAAAATCTTTAAATATAAATAGAGATTATAGCTGATTTAAGTTGAAAATGAAAACTCAAATCACTCAGCAATCACTTTGCCTCTTGTTTGTAGCTCAGACAAGCCTGGCAAAAGCTACAAGTAACAGCATATCTAGCAATTCTTTCATTTTGAAATTAATGACCTCCATCCATGGTGTTGCTTTCCTTTACCTGGATTGTGCTATGTTTGTTGACAAGATCAGCAGGTCCTGCCTAACTAATTTGCATATTAAGAACCAATCACAATATGGGCAGAATTTAGATAATGAGCGCACTTATTAATACAAGCTGTGAATGCAAAGGCATGTGGATCAGATGTGATTATCTAGATGTAGATCGCATGGTAATAACAGGTGTTAATGGAACCTGTGTCATTTAGTGAGCCTGTCTGCTCTACGTTTGCAAATAGGATTGTTTCTTCCACACATTTTCACTTGTTTTTTTCACTTGATATAATGTATAAAAACAGATCTGAGAGATGAGAAAGGTTCAACCCCCATGGCATATTAAGAGCACATGATGCGTGCCTCAGCCTGCAGACCCACCATTTACATTATGATTTTCTATCAGTTGTGTAAAGGATTAAGCTTGTCTTGCAGTGTGAGACAGTGTAATTGTTATCTTCCAACATGTTGTTTCTTGCACGACAGAAACTTTAAATCTGAATACTAAGATTAGTCTAAACTGACATGAAGAGAATGAGTTCAGACTGGAGATGTTGACTGAATATAGATTCAGTCCTTGTCAGTTTGCATCTAAATGAGCTTTGTGTACCACTAGTATTTGTTAGGGATGTGAAAATGTGCCATAATCCTCAGTAAATCATCCTGGGCGCTGTCTCCGTCTGAGTGTCTGTAAATCTGTTCAGGACACAGTTATGAAATCATTGTTTCGGGGGCGGGTGAAATTCCAAATCTGGCTACAATTGCAGTGTTTCCCACACAGGCTTTAATAGGGTGGGGTGCCTGGAAACATTTGGAGACCTCATGCTGTATATATAGCAGGCACTCTCTTCTAATTCTCTTTATATGCTTGTTTACGGTGGGGATATGAGACGTTTTAAACCACAGGGTACCTTCCCTTGCACTTATAGATTTTGTATATACATATCAATATAAATGAGCGCTGTATTTTTGGATGTGTGACATAATAATGAAGATGACAGGACAATTTCATCTGTCACTGATCAATAAAACCAAACCTGACCTGGTTCAATTCACTGGACTGGTCAGTTCTATTCCTGTCAAAGTACAAGCTTTTATTCTTAATAAAACAGCCATAAAAAGGCCATAAGCCAGCTGAGGGTAGTATGGACATCATCCATTTGCTACAATTGGGTATTGATTTAGATGGATAATAATTCTAATATTGAGTCATTAATAAAAGGAAATATTAACAACATGCCAATGTCGACAAGCATTGATATGCTTAGTAACAGTCTAGTCCTGGTTTCAAACTGCTCAATTATTTACATTTTGCACTAAAATATTAATACTGAATGTCATGACTGTAGGCATGAAAATAAAGCCAAGGACAGTCTTATGATGTAAATCAATCCTTAATTTTAATAGATGTAATCGACTGTATAAGCTTATAAAGATGATGATGGTAGGTTTGGTGAAATAATAAATGAATAGATGAATGGAATCAGAAATCATTCAGGTAGTAGTCAAACGCCTCATGGTAGCAGGCAGACAGCTTAGACACATAAAGCACAGAGAGTCATCTCTTCCTTGTGACACCTGCTCTTACTGACCCAGAGTCTTGAACACTGCTCACCACTGAACAAACTGCCGCCAAATGAAACTGCCCTCACTACTGAAGAAAACTGGGGGGAGTTTAACTCCTAGGGTCTTACTGGAAGAAAACCAAAAGGAAATTGTCACATGACACTGCACTTGCCCTCTGCTTTATGTAGCATGGTACTGCCCTCAACTTTACTATTCCCACACACAGACACAATTATCATGGCATCAACTTGATAATAATATGAGTATGTTGTGTTTCTGGCCAGAGATAATATGTTCATGCAGGTTTAAGATTCAACAGGATCTCAAGAGAACAAGAAATCAGGATTTTTTTTTTAATGTGCTGTTGAATTAAGATCCAACAAATCTCATTGGCTTCATCCATCCATGTTCGTTTTTACTGTCAGTACAGATTCAGTACTGAGCCTCACTATCAACTACAGAGAGTCAGTCTGTGGTATCAAATGTAGCTGTTACTTTATAAGTTTATACTCCCATGAGTATTTTTCATTTTGGGAAAAAGGCAGAAAATTAAAAGAAAAATGCCTCCTGGATCTTGGATATTTTATTGGCCTGATATTGGCCTCTTATTGGCATCAGCCCCATGATTGCACAGCTAAGTCAACAATCCTAACGCATAAAGACTCAAAGCTGCTTTAAAGATGAGATTAATCTGTCAGAAATATTCCTTGGGGTTCAGTTAAGGACCTAGGGTCTACAAAAGTGTTAATAGCAAACACATGCTGTGCTGAACACGTCTGCACCTACATATCTTTTAACACACATACTGTTTAAAACTTAACAGAAGCTCAGTCGATTCAGTTTCACACAGGTGCTGAGCATTTTAAACAGACAAGTAAGGCGTAGGCAGGGCCCTTGTTAGGATGAATGATGCCTTTAACAGATTTCAGGAAATTAAAATATCTCCATTCAGATGCAGTGACCACACTGATTCTCCTAGAATGGGAAGACCTCTGTTCCAACGATCTGATTTTTTAAAATTTTCTTTGGCAATTTAACAATCTGTAAGGCGCCTGTTGTGTTTTTTGTACTAACCCTCCTTGGTCTATTGTGTTTGAAATGGGGAGTTATATAAGCAGCATTGCTCTCCTGCTGTCGGATGGGTGAATAAGAGGAGATCAAAAGGAAGGCGATAGAAAAATAGTGTCTGCTGCCTTCTCCTCTTCTTTATTCTCGCCACATTCTGCCAATGTGCAGTTCCCTCTAACTGCATGACTTGCCCTGGATTCTCGCTTTCTCACTGCCTCTCTAGGACATTACACTTTAATCTCATGTTCTGTGCTGCTCTCTCTCTTTTCCCCTCCTGCCCCGCTTTTGGTCTCTTTGCCGCTCACTCTCTTCTCTTGTTCTCTGTCCATCTCTCCATCCATCCATCTCTGCCTTTCTTCTTTAATCCCATGTTCTGTACAGCTTTGACCCAAGGATCTAATTCTAATCTACTGTCTCAATATGGCCCTATATGACTGCTAATCCTATGCTTGCATATACATATGTGTGTGTTTGTGTGTGTGCAGATGTGTTTGTGTTTACATGTAGTGAGAGATGTTTGGCAGTTTTGCTAAAATGATTTGGATGACGCAACATTTTGCTTGTCTGTTTTTAGTGTAGCTGGTGTCCTGCACGGAGCACCAGAGCACATATTCCTGTGTGTGTGTGTGTGTGTGTGTGTGAAGGCAGACATTGTCATGTAAGGATGGTATGTCCAGTGGGAGACAGTCTTGGCCCTTCTGATGAGTGAAAACACACACATACACACAAGTACAGGAAAGACCACACACAATTGCACACTTATAACAAACACACTACTGCTCACATGAGAGAAACAGGGAGGGGGGGCAATAGGAGAGATGAGAGGAAACATGCAAGTGGGAATTCTATCTCTTTACAAACTATAATCTGTCACTTTAATCTCCCTCCGCCTGTAACTCTCTGAAGCCCTGCTGTTTAAATCTCTGACTTTTTTTTTTTTTTGTTCCATTTTACTGTGTGAAATCTGGCCCGGCATCCAGCTGCACAAATGAACACACATCCAAATAAACAAGCACAGACACACATTTTTTCAACAAGACTAACAAGCCTGTTTGCAGTAACATGTCAGTGTGGCAGAGTGAAGCTTTGACTGTCCCTTGGTCACAACCTGGATCTAACCTTTTCCCTACAAATGCACAGTCATCAAACTGAGACGAGACCCTACCTTTGTCACCCATTTTCTGCCTCTCTCCTGCTCGCGTCTCTCACGACACCTTTGTCAAATCATCCTGTCAAGTTAATAGACATTTGTGCGTCTCCTATGGTCCCGGTCAGCGGCCGCTGCAGCGGGCGGACGCGCCGCGGAGGCACGGGGAGGATGTTCGGTCTGTCCGCAAAGAAGCTCCGCGATGAGCACTAGTTATCTCCCACCCTGTTGTTTCACTCTGGGCTTTACTGTGGGTGCATGTGTTTGGAGCGAGTGTGTCTGTGTGTGCGTGTGAATGAGAGAGAGAGAGAGAGAGAGAGAGAGAGAGACTAACCTAGTATAAAGTCCCGTTTTTCTCTCCCACGTCTTTTCGCTCCCGGTGCTGACGGCGCCGACATCTAACCTGCGTCAACTTCGCCACTTCAACTCCAAAACGGCTTGTCATAACGATAATGCTGCACACTCCTGTTCTCCCCCCTCAAAAGGCTCCGCTTCTCTCCCCTGAGCGTCAAACAGCGGCAATAGGTGCGACTTATCTCTATTTCCACCTCGGTTTATCCCCAAAGTCTTCAGGGCGCCCCGGTCTGTTATAAATAAACCAACTGTGTTTAGTAACGACTTGACAGGTGTCGCCTCCAGCGCGCGCTCTATTCTCCTCTTCCTCCTCCTCCTCTTCGTCTTCTGTCGAGGCTGCGCGAGGCTCCTCTCGCTCTCTCCCCCCCCCTCTCTCTATGTGTGTGTGTGTGTGTGTGTGTGTGTGTGTGGTGGGGGGTATACTCTTTACAGCAGTTCTCTGAGCTCCGTTTCAGGGGTTCAGCAGGTCGCCACGGTCCAGCAATTACCGACAACTCACCGAGAATTAGACTGACAGGTGCACACACACACACACACACACACACACACACACACACACACACACACACACACACCATAGACTGTAGCTGGTGGAGCTCCGGCCGCCCACATGCAGCCCGTTTTGAGGCCCTTTAGATGGAGAATGAGTTGATTTCTGTCCCTCAGGGGAGAGGAGGAGAAAGGTTTCTCACACTTGGCAGTGATGCAGAGAAGAAGCTTGTTCCATATGTCAGAGTCAGTTTTGAGTTTCATAGGCCAATAAAACAAATACTGTCACTGACATCATACTTTGTCAGGAAGACTGGTTTGTCAAAGACAAGGTTACTGGACTTCTTTTGGGCTGAGAGTCTGCTGAGAGTCTGCTCTCAGCCCTAAATTGATATTGACGGGTCTTAATTCAGACTTTGTGACCAATGATTTTTATTTGCCTTAGAGGCACACCTCACAATTAATCTGCATTTATTACCTTTGGGCTGTTCTCTCACAAAAGAGTTTCCACAGTTAAACCCTTTGGCTGCTGCATACACGTATGTGTGTCCAAACACACATACGCACACTAAAACAAATGTATGTGCACAGCTCATCAACACACAGAGCATCTGTAGAGGACCTGTGTGGGCCACTTGGGGCCCTGGGCCCGAGTGCATCTGCACCACCAGCTCCCTCTGGCTCTCTTCCAGAGATGACTTTCCAAGATTTAGTCTGATTCAGTTCAAGCGACTACGACAGTCAGACTCAAACCACAGTTTGAATGACAGTATTGCTGCTGACAGCAGGAACTAGAACCTGACCGACACTGAATTTAACATCCTGATATCTGATAATTAAGATAATAATATAGATAAGATAAGATACTGATATATTTGATAATTTAAAAAAAATAATGGGCAGTATTAATTTTTACATGAAACTGAGAATATGCTGGAGAAATGGCCTCAAACATCCAGTATTGTTGCTGTTGTTACTAATAAGTTGACATACATATACACTGATGTGATGCACTGAGGCAATTGTCTGATTTTATGTAACAAATTTTATATTGTGATGTGCAATGTAGGTAGGCAAACTAAAGTTAACCTCTGAAAAATGCAGTAAAATGCAATTCAGTCTAACATTCCTGCAAGAAATTCTACTGATATTCTACTAATTTTTATGAGGACTGTATCAAGCAAATGTTCATCCAGCTCTACAGTGATACATGCTTTTGAGGTCATTGATTGCAGTGCTGTAATAGATCCAAAAACAGATAGTGTTTCAAATAATCTGTTCTTAAATGGGAAGAGGATCAATTTACAATCAGTTTAATGTTTTTTTTCCCCATTTTGTTTTACAGTTTCTTTAATGAAAAATAGCAGTCATATTCCTGCAGGAACTATTAGTGCATCTGCAGTAAATTACTGTAATTTATGGTCTAGTTATTCCTCGTGGTATCAGTTTAATAGCCCCGTGCAGTTATTATTGTCTAAAGTAAAAGTAGGTTAAAGCATGTTAGCTGCACAATCCCCCTTAAATCCACTGAAAAAAAAAACATTAAAAAACAATATAAACCCTTCAATGAAAAGAAAATACTCTAATGGAGCAGATTAGTGTTTGACAAAACAGGTGGTTGGAGCTGCAGAACCTTAAGATACAATATGATTTAGGATCTGAAAGTTACAACTCATCAAATATTGATTTGATGTGATGTTGAGGAGATTCCTCGTGAAAATCTCCCCTCATACATTGTGCTTAGATCTTTACATAAAAATGTTCAACAAATGGGTTAAAATTAGTAAATTCTTACTATTTCATTCCCTCTATATTGAACTATTGGGCTTTTGCATTGTTGATTGTAAGTTTGTATATAAAATCTTGTAGTAACATTGCACCTCACTGGATCAGACACCTCCTGGTGTTCACTACTAACTGTAAATACCTGCCTCTGTGACATATTTTGATGTTTGTCATATTTGCTGCACCTTGCAACAAAAAACTCAGCCATTTTCTAATAGTATTACTGAAGTGACTTGCCTTTTATGGTGTTAGAGGTTTAGTGGGAGCTCTAACTTGTTGAACGTCTGGGCTCTGTCAGGTCAGGTCAGCATACTAATGTGTTACATTAGTTACATCACCACAGTATGTTAGTAGTGATGCAGCTCTAAAGCAACTTAAAAGGGTTCTGTTTGTCCCTGTATGTTCAAAATGAGCCAAATAAACTCTGACTGTCAGACTGGTATCACCTGCCAATGTATTATATTATTATACTTCCTGCAGTATATTAGGATTTACTCAATATAAACAGAAACGGAAACAGTTCACTGAGACTATTATGGAGTATCCTTTAAAAAAATCTGTGGCAACCACCACATATTCTTTCTATTCATCGAAGAAATCAATCTTTAATAGAAATTTTTATCTATGGAGCTATCTGCTGCTGGGATGAACAGGGCAGGCCAGGTCGTGCTCAAGGCTGGGAAGGAGCCACTCAGCTCAGCTAGAACTATGATATGACTTTTTATTCTTATTGTATTGCTTTTTCCACTCTGTAATATGCTGTTTTGCAATATCCTGCATATATTGTGGAATTTAGAAAAAGACCCATGCTGATCGTGTAGAATAGAGTTAGGGAGCAGGTACAGGTGTCTGGTTTATATTACTCCTGTATCTTTTATTGCATAGACATTTGCCATTGTTGATGGAGGTTATATGTTGATGTACAGCTTTCCTTTCACAGGTGGAAGGGCAGGGCTATAAATGATATGCATGCAAAACCCCAACCCTATTAACAGCACAGAGCTTCAGAAGGTTAGTGTTGTATCTTGTTACTGAGTTATTTCCTTTTTAGTGTCTAGTATTATAGAAAGAGTATGGGTGAGTATTATCATTCATTTAAACAAACTCCATTGGGAGTCAGGCTAATATAAGAATTACCCAAACAAAAATGCAATAATTTACAAGACTAATGTAGAATAAAAAAATGTGTGGAAAAAAACAGCTGTGAAAATGTTAAATATATAAATCTGCAGAGACTTTATGTAGAATGTGAGAATTTATGCAGTTAAATTATTTGTGTGGTCTCTAACGGCTGAAAACACAAAACAAATTGGCAAAATACTGGTATCATTCATTTTTTCCCCTAATTTATCAATCCACTTAAACTTGAAGCATTACTAAATGTAAATGGATTTGGCAAATATACAATGCAATCGTCACAGAAGAGAAAAAAACAAAATGTATCTTTCATTACTGTACATTTTTTCTTTGCTTGCTGCCAATCAATTGTCCAAGGCTATTTGTTTAAAAAACTAATTTATGTTAATGTTAATGTTATTTATATTATAATTCATTGATTTTGCTTCATACATTTTGACTGACTTGCTGCTTGGCGCCAAGTCACTAAGTATCTCTTAGATCCAACGTGCCTTCTGTTGTGAGTGTTTGTGTTTGTACTGGGAAGTTGTTGAGGAAACAGAGCAAACAGTAGCCAGATGTTGTAGTAACTGTATTCACAGGGTTTACAGCAGAAGACATAAAGTGAATACATCTACCATTCAGTTTCTCCACTTCCTCACTGCTCATTTGAATAAAGCTGAACTCTGGTCTACCTTATCCTGTTTCTAATTTGTTTGACATCTCTCTGCCCTTTTCACTCATTGCCGTAATGAGTGAGTCCCAGCTAATTTGTGTCGTATTGTTCCTGCAGATGTGGAAGCATGGTATAAATTTGCTTTCACACAAAATCAGATCAAACAAATACAAACTTGGCCTCAAGTATAAATTTTTGAAGAGTAGCATCACAGAATTCAATGAGATGTTTGTGTGGTAAAGATGAAAGTGTGTGTCTCAGTTCGCCCCATGACCTTAGTATGTCAAAGTCACAACCTTGAGGTGAAAGACGAAAAAAAAGCTCAAAAACATATTCACACTGAGTAAGACTCTGGAGCTACATTTGCTGAACGGCCAAGGAAATCCAATAAAACCCTGTAAACACATATCCAAAGTAAATGAACTGCAATAGAATAAATTTCTCTTCAAAATGAACAGACTTTTACAGACAGGTCTTTACAGTCATTGTTAAATTATGCAGCACTATATTTGGCCAGCTGCACAGGGTGGGGCAGCCGCTAGTTAACCCAAACACTGTCATTATCCACATAATCCGTTAAAATGGTTTGTTATTGGAAGAAAACACATTTGCTTTTGTATTTTCCTTATTGTTGTAGGTTAACTTCATTTTACCTTCCTCTGCTGTGAAAATGTTTTATTCCATCCTAGGGATCAGTTTATCCTTGCTTTAATCTTATTTAATCTTAGGTAAAGTTGTCAAACTGTGTCTCCATTTATCCTGCACCATTTCAGTATCTTTGTCCTTTTTTCCATAAGGACATCAGCAAATTGATTGGCATTCTCAAGTGGACCGACTAAATGATGGCTAGAAATTAAGTAACTGAGAGAGGTATAATGGTGGTTAGGACAAGTGGGTATAGGAGAGAGAGGGATGGAGAGGAAAGCGGGAGAGGGAGGAATACACAAACAGGTTGCACTGGGGCTTGGGGAATAAGGGGGAGAGGGTGAAGAGAGCAGAGAGAAAGAAAAATAAGATGGAGGGCCACAAAAAGGAGAAGCAGAAGACTGGTTTAACTCAGAGCTTCACATAAAGATTTGAGCCTGTTGTCATCATCATCTTCATTATTACTCCTGACTTTCCACACACACACACACACACACACAC